>OZ018323.1:93871032-94028532 GCA_963969495.1 Ceratothoa steindachneri | reverse complement strand
TTTTTTCATTTTTTTTGATAGAGCTCATCTGGCGACTGCCTACTTGGGCATTAGTCACCATATTAAAACTGGCCTAGTTCTAGTCTACTTTAAAATAAAATTAAAGAAACGAAAAAAAACACCCCCCAAAAAGGGAAAGGAATCAAGCTCCTGTGTCGGGGAAGGGCCCCCCGGCGCAGGAGTGTGCAACCTAAAGTACAAAAAACAAATTCAAAAAACAAAACAAACCGTGCTTAAATAATAGGAAGAAGGCCGGCCTCCCTCCAAAAGTCAACAAGTCCACCAGTCAATGTGCACGCACTCGTCCCGACTACAAGGGACAGGCAGGGGCGACCCCTTGAACCCGGTACCGGGACAGGCAACGTGCGCGAAGATCACCCGGACTGGGACATTCGACAAGAATGTGTCGAACAGTCTGGGGAAAGACGCAGTTGTCGCAATAGGGCGCAGGCGAGCTCTCCATCAAATAGCGATGCATCACACGAGTGTGTCTGATTCGGAGACAACAGAAAGCGACCTGAAGCCATCGCGGCATTATGGGATAGGGCCATGAGAATAGTCGTGGCGCAATGGCACGCAACTTTAAGTTCCCTTCGACCGTCTCCCATCTTCTTTGCCAAGCAGTCCGAAGAGCTGCCCGTATTCCTGCCATGTAGTTGGTGTGAGGAAGAGCAAAACGCTGGTCGGGTTGCAGAGTCCTCGCGGACTCTTTGACGCCCTCATCGGCGCACTCATTCTCCGCAATTCCTACATGTCCAGGAACCCAGCAGAAGATAATCTCGAAATCTGCCCGGCTTGCCATAACCGTGGCGTCACGGATACCGCGAACCAGAGGATGAAGAGATTCCAATGCCCCGAGAGCACTCAGGGCGTTTTGTGAGTCGCTATTTATCACAATCCGGTCTCCAAACCGGGCACGTCGCGTAATCTCCCGTACCGAGTGGTGTATTGCTACTAGCTCGGCCGTGAAGACAGACGCAGCGCCTAGATGGGCCACGCTGACTTCAAACAGAGGGGATACACCGAGGAATCCGACCCCCTCTTTGGACTTGGAGCCATCCGTATACACTGGCACGGTTCCAGCGTGACACGAGGTGTGCTCCAGAAAGGTCGAACGCAACACTCCCAGCGCTGTACAAGCTTTGGGAGCAGAGGCGTGGCGACAAATAGCCAAATGTGGTACCCTCCAGGGTGGCTTCATGGGCAGAACCAGGGGCGCCACCGGCCCGAAAACTATATCTAGCTCTCGAAGGAGTTTCCTGGCCCTAATCACAAAAAGGGCTGAGGGTATGACTGGCGTCTCTCGGCGTCATATGCACCATCGAGATCAGCTGCGGATGCAGTGGGAGCTGTTGACGACTGAGGGAGGCGCCGGGCTGGCGCGTACAGGCGAGTGATGCACCGCACACGGCGCAGAACGAGTGGCATCTCCCCAGCATTGACCAACAGGCTTTCAATATGGGAGTGCGGAAGGCACCAGTCACAAGGCGAAGGCCGGTGTAGTGGATCGAATCCACCTTCCGAAATAAACGCTCGGCTGCGGATGCATAAAACTCGTATCCGTAGTCAAGCTTCGAACGAACAAAGGATCAATAAAAAATAGAGCAGTAACCCTATCAGCGCCACAAGCGCTGAACGTCACGGAACGGAGAATGTCCATGGTGCGGAGACAAGAGACCCTAAGGCTTCGAATATGAGCCTCCCAGGTGAGCCGTCGGTCGAATACAAGTCCAAAAAAAACGGTGCGACTTCTCACATCCAGGCGCACCCCATTAAGAAACAAATCTGGGTCGGGGGTGGAGCCGCGGGTGGCGGCAGAAGTGCACCACCTTAGTCTTGGCCTAAAGAAAACCAAAACCTGTGCCCTTCAGCATAGCGAGAGACGCGGTTCAATGCCTGTTGGAGTCGACGCTCCAGAGTTAGCATCTGGACGGCGCCAAAAGAGATCGAAAGGTCGTCCACGATGCATCACCAAGGTGATGCCGTTGATGCTCAGAGCAAAGTGTGTGAAACTGAGGACACTTCCCTGCGGGACACCCTCTTCCTGCTCCTTTGGGCCGGAGAGAGTTCCTCCCCCCCACCGTACGCGGAATCGACGATCTCGCAAAAATTCCGATATAAAGACTGGGAGGCGTCCCGTCGCCCCCCTCGTGTGGAGAGTCTCCATGATACTGTATCGCCATGCGGTATCATAGGCCTTCTCCAGATCTAAAAACACCGTGGTGTAGTGCTGTCTAAGAAGTAAAGCATCGCAGACGGCATTTTTCAGTCGGAGCAGAGCATCTGACGTGGAGTGGAACTTGGGGAAGCCGCACTGTGCACAAGACAGATGGCCTCCACTGTCCAGGAAAAAGGCTATCTAACATTTACCAATTTCTCCATCAACTTGCACACGCAAGCGGTTAGAGAGATTGGGCGAAAACCGGTCGGTGTAGAGTGATCTCTCCTCGGTTTGCGAAAGGCTAGCACAGTAGCGATTTCTCAGGAGTCTGGAAGAAGACCCTCCACCCAGACCATGTAGAACAAATCTAACAAGAAGGCCATGCCTCGCTCATCCAGGTGTCGAAGCATGGCGTACGGGACATCGTCCGTACCATGGGCGGTGTCCGCGCACGAAGCGAGAGCGGAACGCAACTCACTTTCGGTAAACTTGTCGTTGGAGGGTTCTTCGCCTCTGGAGGTAAAGTCCAGCCGGCGGCCTTCCGCAACATCATGACGTGCATTGAATGCTGGCGGAGCAGCATCCTGGCTAGAACATGCGGAAAAAGCGGTCGCTAAGGATTCCGCCACGGACGCGGGGTCCGAGATTGCGGTCCCATTCTCTTGGATAACATGAGGGGGGGTCCTGCGAGAACTTGCCTTGAATCCTTTTGACTTGCTTCCACACCTCAGCTAAATGGGTTTTCCCGTGAAGTGAAGACAGGTATGCCCACCAAGAAGAGTGGCGGGCGTGCTTCCAAATATACCGGAACCTAGCCCTATCTCGACGAAATTCAGCGACATTGAAATCGTTCGGGCGGCGCTTATAGCGCTTTTAGGCATAACGCTTCTGTTTGAGGGCTGTCTCACACTCTGCCGACCACCATGGGAGTGGTCGGCGTGCAAAACGGCCAGACGTCCTAGAAATAGTAGTCAGGCCCACGGCGATAAGGTTGCCGGAGAAGAACTCAATGGCCTCTTCTAACAACCGTAAATTCCTCGAATGGGATAGAGAATTCAGTCATTTCCTGAAATGCAGGCCACCGCGCAAGCGCAAGGCACCACGAGGTGAGCTCTCAGGCAGCAGTTGTCCTGAAAATTATAATTGAATGGGAAAGTGATCACTACCATGGAGGTCATTGACAACCCCCTAATCAAAATCAGGCTGTGTATCCGAAGATCAAGGCAAGAAAATGAAGCGTTTCTCGGACAGTGATGCGTAAACTTATCAACGTTTAGGACACCTTTCTCAAGCTCTTCGATCAGATCTAAAGGACCTGTACCCTGGGATTTATTGAGTAATCTTCCCAGAGAGGATGCCTGCCGTTCAGATCTCCAAGAAAGAGAAAGGGCCTCGGCAACCGTGCCACGACGCAGTGGAAGTCCCCCGCGTCGAAGTCGGCTGACGGTGGAATGTACGCAGAAATGATTGTATACCTCTTATCCAGGTGCAGCTGTGCAGCCACTGTCTGAAAAGAGGTATCTAAAGAGAAAAGAAGAACGGAGACATCATGCCGGGTGTAAACCGCGCATCTCCCATCCCGGCCATCCCGTGGTTGTGGGGTCGCAAGACCCGTATACCCAGGGAGGGAGGGCAGGCAGCATGGTAATTTGCAAAAAGATAGCTAACGGGGAACGGGACGAGACGAGCCTCCATAACTCCTCTTCCAGTTAGCCCGGAGTCCACGGTAATTCCATTGAAGGAATATTCCCTCCAGGCCTAGCTCGAAGGAGACGCAGGGGCCCTCCTCGAACTGAAGACCCTCACGGGAATGGCCGTACGCTTCCCAGGGCAGAACCAGGGGCGCTATTGGCCGGACAAAGCGCTGAAGGCGCTCTCGCCTTCGAAGACTTACTGGGGGAGGTTGGGCTCGCCAAGCGAGTCTTTTACTCCCTCCGCCTCGAAACCTTAGGCGGGCGTTGCGGCTTTGGAGGCGGGGGGCCCTCTTTTCGAGGAACCACCGTCTCCGAGCCACTCGCTCCACCTCTAGGCATGGTCGAAGGAGCCCAAGCTCCTTTGTTGCTGTCCTCCTTTCGGGGGACAGCTTTTGGAACCCCGGAAGATGGCCTAGTAACCAGCTTCAGGGGTTTTACCTCCTCTGAGTCTAACGACTCGGTGGAGGCGCGTGGCCGTTTCGCCTTACGGGAAACGGTCACGCTGGGAAAAGAGGGGGGAGCCCTAGTTTTAGCTGGGGCTGGGTTTTAACCCTTTTTGCCACCAGCTTTACCAGGGAAGCGCCCGGGTTGAGTAGAGCCCGCAGAAGGGCTCTGAATGGGCGCGGCAACAACTGTACTCTTTGGCCTGGATGTGCCACGAGCAGAGGGTGCCTTTCTAACTATTGAGGCATATGACGTATCAGGCACAGCCGAGCCAGGCGTGCCAGGACCAAGTCCTTAGCCTCGTGGAATGAGAGTCGATCCTGAACCTGTACGGCCAGGATTTCTTTCTCAAGGAGATATGCACCACATTGCTTCGAAGTAGCGGAGTGCGGCTTTCCGCAATTGACACACTTGGCCACCTATGATTCAGACTTATCGTGTGCGGCCTTGGAGCAATTTACAGACTTCGGGTGACACAGACTTTGAACGTCTACAAGAACGATTTGTATGGTCGAAGCGGTGACAGTAATAGCACCGCCGCGGCAATGGCATGCATGCATTCTAGGCGGTAGCGGTACCAACCGGCACGCACCGACTCAAGGAGCTTGTTACAGTCGAACGTGATGAAGAGTGTAGGGGTGGGTCTCGAGGCCCCTCCCAGTTTTCTCATCACACGTTCGACCTTGACCGGCCCATGGTCGGCCAGCTCTAAGGTGATGTCCTCTATGGAGTAGTCAAAGAGTTCCTTCGCATAAACTACTCCTTTCACAAAGTTCATGGTAGAGTGCGGCGTCACACTCACCGGGGTGCCATGAAGTGTCAAAAGAGCACTTATTTTGGCCGCCTTGGCGGGATTAGCCGCATTCGCCAGAAGGCCCCAGTCCGAAAAACGGGTCACCTTTGGCTCTCTACCAATTACACTAGCTAATCCTCTCCTCTTATGGTGCATGTTGTCCTTGGCAAACATGCTGCTATCAGTGGAGCGAATGACGAGGAAGTGTTTGAAGCCAGCGGGCTCGAAAATGCCAGGTAACCTCTGAATGAGGGGCCCCGATGTCATAGAGGCTCCGCCTCGTGCGCTTTTGGTCCGAGTCAGGGGCTTCGCAACTGGGGGGGGGGCAGAGGGGCCGGATGTGCCGACCTTGGCTTGGTCACTTGCCAGAATGGCAGCAGACCCATCCGTCCCCGCAGCCCCCGTGGATGGAGAGAAGCCCTGAGTCTTCTTTGTCTTTTTGTTCTTAGTCTTTTTCTTTTTTGGAGAGGAGGTCGGGGAATGAACCCGCTTTTCACCTCCCATGGCAGAATCACCTAGGCCAGATGGACCGGCCTCAGCCAGGTCCTTCTCCGAAATGGAGAACGTCCTGGTGGTTGCAGGGGCACCGGTGGGAGTAGATCCCTCCCCTCCTTGTACTGCCTCAGAAACCCTAACCGTTTAAGGGGGACCTTGCATAGGGGCGTATTTGGGTTCGGTGTTTGGCGCCGAGCCCGGATACCCCACATGCAAGGCCCTACCCTCTGAGGCTGGGTTTCCTCAAGGACCATGTCTATCACAGGAGAGGTCTCCAGTTGGCCATCCCCTCCAAGGACATCGCAGGTCCCCTTGGCAGTGTCGCTAGTCTTGTGTGGGGCGGCACAGGCCTTGACCCCGGTAAGGTTTAAAATTCTTGCCAGCAGGTCTTTTGAGGGAAGCGACTGAATTGGCCTGGATTCCCTCTCCCCCCCTTAAGGGGGTTTTCCCTACCAAGCCGCTTACACGAGGGTCGGTCGGCAATGGGTTGCCTGCTGGCTTTCTTGGCAGTCCCCTTAGTATGAAAAGAAGGGACTGCCGCTGGAAAAAGGGAGGTGCTCAAAAGCACCTCCTGGCAAGGGGGTCAGCATCTACCTTGTGAAATTAGAGGTTTACCAAAGAAAGTTGTGGGAGAGGTTGTATGAATAGCGACGAAGTAGGGAAGAAATACAGGTTATCTGAAGGGAGGAGAAGAGGCTAAGCTGGGGTCGGACGGTGTGCCGAGTCCCGTCAGCACGGCGGCTAGGATGGCAAATCGCCGCGCCCCTTGCGGGGGCTAAGGTTAGTATACGAGCCAGTAGGTCTTTGGAGGAAAGCAGCCGATGGGCCCTATCTTCCCTCCCCCCTAAGGGGGTTTGCCCTACCGAGCCGTTTCAACGGGGAGCGGCTGGTTATGATTCAAGATTTTAAGATAAGTTACCGGTGGGTTGCTGCCTAATCCAAGTGGATTCTATATGGCCGCTAAGGTGAAACGAGAAATATCATCTATAAAAGGTAGAGGAGACCACTTTGTGACAAAAATTTAAAAAACGACGGGTTAAAAGATTCCTCCGCCAATATGAATCGAAGACGGGTGTGTTGAGGAATAGTTAAAAGGTTCGGGAAACAGGACAACCGGAGAATGGTAAAATGACTACAATCCAATAAAAGGTGGGCAATCGATTGGTCCCCACCGCAAAAACGATAGCAAGGGCTGATATTGGGATCACCCGAAACAAGATGGCCGTGAGTAAGTCTCGTGTGGCCAATGCGAACTCGGCAAAGGGCCACCTCCAACGATCGCATTCTATGACGACTCGAGGGCCAAAAGCGAATAGAATTTTTTATTTTGTATAGTTTGGATGATGAACAGTCATCCCATTCATTATGCCACAGTTGAAAAATATACTTTCTTATTGAAGGAAAGTAGTCCCTAAAAGGCAGAGCCGAGTTCTCAGGGGACACAGAATGTGCTGAGCGGGCCAGCCGATCAGCCTTCTTGTTGCCCAGGACCCCCACATGCCCAGGGACACAGCAAAAAATAATTCTATATCGGGATGCATTTTGGATCAGCCAGTTGCCAATTTCTGTGACCAGGGGATGGGACGCATTAAAAGATCTAATTGACTGTAAGACACTCCTTGAGTCGGAAAAAATGACAAAATCACTAAAAGGTAAAATTTGGATGAGTCTAAAGGCTAAAAGGATTGCTGAAAGTTCAGCGGAAAAAATGGATGCTGCTGGTGGCAAAGATAGTTAGGAATTCTCCTCCTGGGTAGATGGCTGCGACGCACACGCCACCGTCCGACTTAGAGCCATCCGTGTATAGTGGGCGGCATTGTTTGTGATGGATCGAATGCGGGAGATCGAATGCTCTAAGAACAGGCTTATAATGATGCGAGGGTCCATGGAGGGCTTCTCCCGGCTCCACATGTTGGTACATAGTGTTGGGAGAGGAGCACGCCACCTAGAGGTCAGTAAGGATGGAAGGGTAAGGACCCTTGGAGCACCCAAGTTAGAGAGATGATCTCCTATGCGAAGGTTCAAAGGGCGGGGTAAAGATGGCAACTTATCATTTGCCGCCGTTGATTCGGCAGCATACCTCTGATACATGGGCTTGTTGTACTCGGCAGAGGTATCGCATGCAGATTTGAAGTCTATGGTAGGGAAAAGGGAGTACCCCACTCTCGCAATAAAGGCTGTTGACAGGAGAAGTACGGAAGGTTCCACTAGAAAGGTGAACTCCAAGGTTTCGAATGGGGTTCAGCATTTTAAGGGCTGAAGGGGAAGCCGATGAGTAAATTTGACAGTCATAATCCAATTTGGATTGAAAGAGGGCTGTGTATAATGTCCACAATGTTTGTCGGTCTCTGCCCCACGAAGTGTGTAAGAGGACTTTCAAAATGTCTAGAGCCCGCAGACAGCCTGTTCGAAGTCAGCGTAGGTGTGGTAACCAGGATAACTTTGGATTGAGAGTTACGCCAAGGAACCGAATCTCGGAGACAAACTCTATATCTTCGCCTTGTAGGGAGATAGATGGCGGAACAAGAACCCCTCTGCCTCGGTGGAAATACATTGTTTTGGTTTTGGTCATGGAAAAGCGGAATCCCTTAAGTTGAGCTCTTTTGGATACAGCATCGACCGCCAGTTGTAGCCGACGCGCTGCTGATGGAAGGCGAAGTGAGGAACAGTATAGTGCTAAATCATCGACAAACAGAGTTGCCGATACACCCTCTGGGAGAGACGAAATAATATCATTGATGGCAATTATAAAACGCTGCCCTGAGGAACTCCCTCCTCTTGGGGTTACAGGTCAGAGTATGCGTCTCCAACACGTACCTTGAAGGATCGAGATGCTAAAAAACCTTAAATAAATGAAGGTAAAAGGCCTCTCATCCCCCAGACGTATAACTGCTTCAAGATGCCGTATCTCCATGTTGTGTCGTAGGCTTTCTCAATATCGAAAAATATGGCCAGGACTCGGTGCTTTAATGAGAAAGCTTTCTGGACTGATCCCTCGAAACGTCCTAGTATGTCAAGGGTACTATGACCTTTGCGGAAGACACATTGAAATGGAGAGAGAAGGTGATTGGCTTCTAGATAACCAGTTTAGGCGTTCCAATATAATTTTTTCCAGTAACTTACTCAAACAGCTGGTGAGAGCTATAGGGCGGTAGTGATCTGCATCCAACCCGTCCATGATGACGGGTAAAAACCCTTCACCCATATAAGGTTGTACAAATCAAGCAGGAAGAGAGTAGAGTGTGGATGTAGGTGCCGAATCATGTCAAAATGGATCTTATCAAGGCCAGGGGAAGTAGATATGCAAAGGGACAGAGCGCTTTGCAGCTCATAGATGCTGAATAGAGCGTTATACGGAAGGTTAGATTTTGTTGTGAAGTTGAGAGAATGAGATTCTTTTCCTTGATTTGTAGGATTGAAAAGCCTTATCGTAGCGGCTGACACTGCTGGCGGCGCGGAAATGGTCAGCAAAAGCATTCCTGACCGCCAGGCCGTCATTCTCCAAGGAACCGTCTAAGTTGAGTGTGGGGGTATGATGATTAGCGTAACGGCCCCTGAACTTATTAATCATCTACAAGATCTTAGCAGTAGGTGTCATAGAGGAAATCGATGAAACGTATCGGCGCCATGAATTTCGGCGAGCTTGACGAAGGGTTCTTTGGCGAAGCGCACGAGCTCGGTTTCGGTCGACCTTGTTGCACAAAGTTGGGTTCTTTCGGAATCGGACATGGGCTAACTTGTAATTCTTGATAGCTGTTGCACACGTCGAGGTCCACCAGGGCACGGCTGAGCGGCACATGACAGGTCGCCTCTGTGGGATGGTCTGTGTTGCTGCATTGTAGATAGTCGATGTAAAGTATTCTACTGCCGCGTCTACTCCATTGAAGGTCCCCAAAGATGCATTTGTGAAGGACGCCTCTTGGAAACCTTCCCAATCTGCATGACCTAAGTCTTAGTTAAGGGGCATGGTTGTATGAAGGCTAACTTGAAGGGCCGACAAGACAATAGGGAAGTGGTCACTCCCATGGAGATCGTCAAGAATTGACCATCGAAATTCCGTGAAGCAATCAGGGAAACAAGCAGACAGGTCAACACAGCTAAAAGAGTCCGTCTAGACATGATAAGAGGTAAAATCGCCAGTATTTAAAACAAAAAGAAGGTCAGATAATAAAAGAGACTCTAAAACACTGCCTTTGGCATTTCGAGTGATGTCACCCCAGTATGGGTGACGGGCGTTAAAATCTCCTAGTAATAAGAATGGGGAGGGCAACTGGTCTATAAGTTCTAAAAGGTTGGATCTTGACAATGATAAACAAAGGGGTAGGTAAATAGAGCAAACGGTAAAAAGCTTAGTAAGAAAAACCCTCACAGCAACAGCTTGGAGGGTAGTATGTAGGGAGATGAGAGAAACATGGTAGGATGAAGATACCATGATTGACCCCCCCCCCCATGAGAGGAACTTCCAGCAGAAGCAATAGAGTTGAAAGTGAGAAAGCCGGGTACCGGCGAAAAGGGCCGTATACCCAGTTTATTCTCCTGGAGACAAATAACAGCGGGGTGGATAGTCGTCAAAAGAATTTTGAGTTCTTCCCACTTTGGAAGAACTCCTTGACAATTCCATTGTAAAATGGAAGGTATTATGTGTGACGATTAGATACTACTGTGGATATCTTTTTCTCTTTTGAGGCCGATATTGTATTTGAGGTTCGTCCCAAAGAGCTTGGAAGACGGAGAGCTGATTTTGAGGAGCCTGCTTTTGCAAGGGGAGAGATCCTAGATGGAGCAGTAACTGAGGTTTTTTTCGTGGGTTTTGGAGAACCGACCGAGGCCCTTGATAGTAATTCGGGCTCGCAACCTGGCGGAAAAGGAAGATCAAGAAGGGATTTTTGGACGGTAGATCCGGATTCATGGGTCGAGGGTATTTTCGGTGTCTGAGGAGTTGGTCCAACCGCCGCAGTTGGTGATGTTGGAGTATCAACTGCTTTCATCGGATCTTGGGTTGAAGGATAAGCGGAACGAACAGGTGATCTGAGCGAGGTGTGTGGAGCTGGGTGTATTTCTGCCATCGTTTGGATCAGGATGGGGCCTACGTCCTTTAAAGGACGAGACGGACTTAAGGGCAGAGAATGTTCACCCATAGGCAGGAGTCCATTGGAGATTCTCGGGGTTCGGCCGAGTCAACTACAGAGGCTGCCTGCTTATTGGTGGTCGATGACCCAGGTGAGGAATCCTTTCTCTTACCACTGGGTTTTGGGTCTCGTGGCCGGGTGGATGAACCTTCACTGGTCGATGTTGAGGATTCTTTTAAATAGCGTCTGATGTCTTCAAGCGTCTCACCCTGAGCGTCTCTCCCAGCTAGAGCTGCTGGAGAGAGGGGGGCTACATTGGTTATCTCGGTGTGAGAGCGATGCTTCGACTGCATATTCTGAATGTTTTCGACGCTGTGAGTAGATCTAGGGTGAAGTGCTTCAGGTTGGTCGGAACTCACGCGTGATGGTCGGTTTCGTCTAGCATTACGTAAAACGTCAGAGAAGAGCCGGCCGAGTGGCGAGGTTTGTGCTCGGGCACGCGGGCGGGCCTCTCTTATATCTAGACGTAGGGAGTCACGCAAAGCGAGAACTTCCTTTTCATATAAAAATATAGAGCAGAGTTTCGACGCAGCACTGTGGGTACCTCCGCAGTTGGCACAGTGGGGCGTTTTGGTGCATTCGGGGCCATGGTAGTCAGAGCTATAATTCACGCAGAAGCGAGGGTGCCGACAGGCTCAGCCAACATGTCTAAATTGATTGAAATTGAAGCAGCGTCTAGGTAGTTCGATGTAGGGACTTACCGTGACACGAAGGTACCCAGCTTTAATATACTGCGGCAGTTCTTGTCAAACGTTTGAATGTTAAAATCAGTGTGGCGGTTGGAACTTTAGTGGAGCCTAATGTTTTAGTTACCCTGTGTACGTGTGACACGTTGGGTACTGAGCTTACTCTGAAGGCGGGTGGGGTCGTAGTCCTTTAGTTAGTTTGAACGGACGACACCTTTGACGAAATTCAGACGCGGATGGGGCGAGACAGTTATTGGAATTTCAGCTATCCAAGATAGATTTCGCACAAGGTTGTGTTGAGAGTGGGATGACACCTCAACTACGACATCACCACTTCCTCTTGACCACATCCAGCGGGGTTCACCACAGTGGGACTCAAAAGATTCATTGACGTCAAACACATCGACTTTTGCAAGTGGGATGTCAGATGATGAATTCATGACAAGAAAGCGAGGATAATCAAGATCTGGGTCTACTTCGTTGGAATAGGGGTCCAACGAGCGAGGGAAGGCTGAAAGGGAAGCTAGGAACGTTTGACACGAAAACTCTTAAGAGAAGGGGAGGTTTTTGGTTTAGGGCTAGCCATTGCAAAAAGAAAAAAACTTCGCATTCTCCCTCGGGGCTTCCCACCAAGGAGGCCTACAAGGCCCCAGCACTACTGCAACTATAAAATCAGTTACGTCCGGTATGTCCTCTTGGAGAATGGATACGGATCCACCACACCATCTTTATAACCCTAAGAGGCTGCCCGAGTTCTCCTACGCACAGAGAAAAGGGGCCAACGATGGGTTTCTCCTTGGGCATTCGGTAGACGAAGGCGGTGGAGATGCCCAGCCTCTTTCACCTTCACCCCGTAAGGGGCGCGGCGATTTGCCATCCTGGCCGCCGTGCTGACGGGATGCAGCACTCCGTCCATCCCCAGCATAGCCTCTCTTCCTTCCTTCAGATAGCCTGTATTTCTCTCCTACCTCTTCGCTTTTCATACAACCTCTCCCACAACTTTCTCTGGTCAGCCTCTAATTTCACAGTGTAGATGCTGACCTTCCTCTCAGCCAGCCGCCCTGCGTCGGAGCTGAGGAGGGAGGGGACAAGGTTCCCTAACCCCTGAGCTCCAGTCTATGGTGGCTGGTTTTTAACAACCTGCTTCATCCCCACCCATACCTTTCTCACACCCCTTTTCCTCTCCTCTTCACATTCTATCTATGTTACGCCGTGTCCAAGGTAGAGCCGCCATGCCTATGGACTGCCAGGCCACCAGGCGGGAGGAGTGGTCCCAAATGGCGGCGCCTGGATCTGACAGGCCTGTAAGCACCTCTTGCAGTGCGGGCAACTGCAAGAGGATGATGAGCTATTGCGTCCCGTAGCACAAATAGGGTCACCATGCCCAATGATAAAAACAAACAAACAAACCAACCCTCAAATTCCCCAAGAACAACGACGGAGCCGCCCTCGGGCAGCTCCACCGAGAAAATGGAGTTCCCCACCCCTTGTGCTTGCGCAGGGGACCCTCCATACTTCTTTAACCGGAGAGGAGGCTTACACCTCTCCTATGCCTACAGATGTAGGGGACTCCCCCTCACCCACTTCTCTGGAAATACTTTCGGGCACCCCCCTATTTCAGGCGGCAGTCCCTCCTTTGCTTTCTAAGGGGACTGCCAAGAAAGCCAGCAGGCAGCCCATTGCCGACCGCCCTTCGTGTAAGCGGTTCGGTAGGGCAAACGGGAGAGGGAAGCCAGGCCCCTTCGGTCGCTTCCCTCAAAAGACCTGCTGGCAAGAATATTAAACCTTGCCGGGGTCAAGGCCTGTGCCTCCCCACAAAAGACTCATGACGCTGCCAAGGGGACCTGCGATGTCCTGGGAGGGGATGGCCAACTGGAGGCCCCTCCTGTGATAGACATTATCCTTGAGGAAAACCAGCCTCAGACGGTAGGGGCTTCCATGGGGGAAAACCGGGCTCGGCGCCAAGCACCAAACCCGAATCCGCCCCTATGCAAGGTCCTCCTCAAACGGCTGGGGATTATGAGGCAGTACAAGGAGGGGAGGGATCTCCTCCGGATGATGCCCCGACGACCACCAGGACCTTCTCCATTTCGGAGAAGGACCTGGCTGAGGCCGTTACATCTGGCCTGGGGGCTTCTACCGGTGGAGGTGAGAAGCGGGCTCATTCTCCACCCTCCTCTCCTAAAAAGAAAAAGAAGACAAGAAAGACTAAAAAGACTCGGGGCTCCTCTCCATCCACGGGGGCTGCGGGGACGGATGGGTCTGCTGCCACTCTGGCAAGCGACCAAGCCAAGATCGGCACATCCGGCCCCTCTGCCCCCCCCCCTTCCCACGTACCGAGCTCTTGACCATGAAAAAGACCAAAAGTGCACAGGGTGGAGCCTCGATGACATCGGGGCCCCTCATTCAGAGGTTACCTAGCGTTTTCAAGCCTCTGGCTTCAAACGCTTCCTCGTTATTCGCTCCACTGATGGAAGCATGTTTGCCTAAGGGCAACATGCACCATAAGAGGAGAGGGTAGCTAGTGCAATTGGTAGAGAGCAGAACGTGACCCGTTTCTCGGACGGGAGCCTTCTGGCGAATGCTGCGAATCCCGCCGAGGCGGCCAAGATAAGTGCTCTTCGAACACTTCATGGCACCCCGGTGAGTGTGACGCCGCACTCTACCATGAACTTTGTGAAAGGAGTAGTTTATGCGAGGGAACTCGTTGACTACTGCATTAAGGACATCACCCTAGAGCTGGCCGACCATGGGGCGGTCAAGGTCGAACGTGTGATGAGAAAACAGGAAGGGGCCTCGAGACCCACCCCTACACTCTTCGTCACGTTCGACTGTGACAAGCTCCCTGAGTCGGTGCGTGCCGGTTGGTACCACTACCGCGTGAAGGCATTCATGCCACTGCCGCGGCGGTGCTATTACTGTCACCGCTTCGGCCATACCAATCGCTCATGTAGACGTGCAAAGTCAGGGTCACCCGAAGTCTGTAAATTGCTCTAAGGTCGCACACGGTAAGTCTGAATCATGTGTGGCCAAGTGTGTCAATTGCGGAGAGCCACACCCTGCTTCTTTAAGGCAATGTGGTGCCTATCTCCTTGAGAAAGGAATCCTGGCCGTTCAGGCCCAGGATCGACTCTCATTCCGCGAGGCTAAGGACTTGGTCAGGCGCGCCTGGCTGTGCCTGGGACGTCATATGCCTTAATAGTTAAACAGGCACCCTCTGCTCCTGGCCCATCTAGGCAAACGAACACGGTTGTTTCCGCGCCCATTCGGAGCAATTCTGTGGGCTCTACCCAACCCGGGCGCTTCCCTGGTCAAGCTGGCGGCAAAAAGGGTTCATACCCAGCCCCGGCTAAAACCAGGGCTCCCCCCTCTTCCCTCGGCTTGACCGTTTCCCGTAAGGCGAAACTGCCACGCGCCTCCACAGAGTTGTTAGACTCACAGGAGGCAAGACACCTGAAGATGGTTGCTAGGTCATCTTCCGGGGTTCCTAAAGTTGTCCTCCGAGAGAAGGACAGCAACAAAGGAGTTTCGGCTCCTTCGCCCAAGCTCCGAGGTGTGGTGAGTGGTTCGGAGACGGTGGTTCCTCGAAAAGAGGGCCCCCCGCCTCCGAAGCCGCAACGCCCGTAAAGATTTCGAGGCGGAGGGAAGAAAAGACTTGCATGGCGAGCCCAACCTCTCCTAATAAGTCCTCGAAGGTGACAGCGCCTTCAGCGCTTTGTTCAGCCAACAGCACCTGGGGTTCTGCCCCCGGGAAGCGTACGGCCATTCCCGTGAGGGTTTTCAGTTCGAGGAGGGCCCCCGCGTCTCCTCCGAGCTAGGCCTGGAGGGCATATTCCTTTAATAAAATTGCCGTGGACACCGGGCCAACTAGGAGGAGCTGCGGAGGCTTGTCTCGTCCCATTCCCCGTTAGCTATCTCTTTGCAGGATACCATGCTAGGCGCGTGTTCCCTGCCCGGTCTCCCGGGGCATAAGGGTCTTGCGACCCTACCACTGCGGGATGGCCGGGCTGGGGGATGGGCGGTTTACACCCGGCATGATGTCTCTGTTCTTCCTTTTTCTTTAGATACCTCCTTCCAGGCAGTGGCTGTGCGGCTGCACCTGGATAGGAGGTATACTATCATTTCTGCGTACATTCCACTTCGACGCGGGGGACTTCCAACGCGTCGTGGCACGGTTGCCGAGGCCCTATCTCTTTTTTGGAAATCTGAACGGCAGGCATCCTCTGGGGAGATTACTCCCATAAATCCCAGGGGACAAGTCGTTGCCGATCTGATCGAATGGCTTGAGATAGGTGTCCTAAACGTGGATGAGTTTACGCATCACTGTCCGAGAACCACTTCATTTTCTTGCCTTGACCTATCTTTGTGCTCTTCGGATGCACAGCCTGATTTTGATTGGGAAGGGGTCGATGTCCTCCATGGTAGTGATCACTTTCCCATTCAAATATCATTTTCAGGGCAACTGCCGCCTGAGATACCACTTCGGTGGTGCTTGGCGCGGGCGCGGTGGCCTGCATTTGAGGAAATGACTGAATTGTCTATCTCAGTCGAGGAGTTTAGGTTGGTAGATAGAGCCGTTAAGTTCTTCTCCAGCAACCTCATTGCTTAGGCCTGACTACTATTTCTAGGACGACTGGCCGTTTTGCACGCCGACCACTCCCATGGTGGTCGGCCGAGTGTGAGACGGCCCTCAAACAGAAGCGTTATGCCTACATGCGCTATAAGCGCCGCCCGAACGATTTCACTGTCGCTGAATTTCGTTGTGCTAGGGCCAGGTTCCGGTATACTTCGAAGCACGCCAGCCTCTCTTCTTGTTGGCCATACGTGTCTTTACTTAACGGGAAAAATCCTTTAGCTGAGGTGTGGAAGAGAGTCAAAAGGATTTGAGGCAAGTTCTCGCACGACCTCCCTCCCGTTCTCCAGGAAAATGGGACCGCAATCTCGGACCCCGCGTCCGTAGCGGAATCCTTAGCGCCTGCTTTCTCCGCATTCTCTAGCCGGGATGCTGCTCCACCAGCATTCAATGCACGTCGTGATGTCGTGGAAGGCCGCCGGCTGGACTTTACCTCTAGAGGCAGAAACCCCTTCAACGACAAGTTTACTGTGAGTGAGTTGCGTTCCGCTCTCGCTTCGTGCGCGGACACCGCCCATAGTCCGGACGATGTCCCGTGCGCCATGCTTCGACACCTGGGTGAGCGAGGCATGGCCTTTCTGTTAGATTTGTTTAAGAGGATCTGGGTGGAAGGTGTTCTCCCAGACTCCTGGCGAATCGCTACTGTGCTCGCCTTTCGCAAACCGAGGAGAGGTCACTCTACTTCGACTGGTTTCCACCCAATCTCTCTAACCTCTTGCGTGTGCAAGTTGATGGAGAAATTGGTAAATGTTAGATTAGCCTTTTTCCTGGATAGCGGAGGCCATATGTCTTCCGCACAGTGCGGCTTCCGCAAGTTCCACTGCACGTCGGATGCTCTGCTTCGCCTGGAAAATGCCGTCTGCGAGGCTTTCCTTCTTAGACAGCACTACGCCATGGTCTTTTTTGATCTGGAGAAGGCCTATGATACCGCATGGCGATACGCTATCCTGGAGACTCTCCACACGATGGGGGCGAGGCGACGCCTCCCAATGTTTATATCTGATTTTTTGCGAGATCGTCGATTCCGCGTACGGGTGGGGGGAGCCCTCTCCAGCCCAAAGGAGCAGGAAGAGGGTGTCCCGCAGGAAAGTGTCCTCAATGTCACACTCTTTGCCCTGAGCATCAACGGCATCACCTCGCTGGGCCGAAAGATGTTCTGGCTACGCTCTCCGTGGACGACCTTTCGATCTCTTTTTGAGCGGCCCAGATGCCAACTCTGGAGCGTCGACTCCAACAGGCATTGAACCGCGTCTCTCGCTATGCCGAAGCGCACAGGTTTCGGTTTTCTTTGGCCAAGACTAAGGTGGTGCACTTCTTCCACCATCCACGGCTTCACCCCGACCCAGATTTGTTTCTTAATGGGGTGCGCCTGGATGTGGTTGAGTCGCACCGTTTCCTTGGTCTTGTATTCGACCGACGCCTCACATGGGAGGCTCATATTCGCAGCCTTAGGGTCTCTTGTACCCGCGCCATGGACATTCCGTTCCGTGACGTTCAGGGCTTGGGGCGCAAATAGGGTTACTGACTTACTTTTTTATCGATCCTTTGTTCGCTCGAAGCTCGACTACGGATGCGCGTTTTATGCATCCGCAGCTGAAAGTTTATTGCGGAAGGTGGATTCGATCCCTTACATCGGCCTTCGCCTTGCGACCGGTGCCTTCCGCACTTCCCCCATTGAGAGCCTGTTTGTCGATGCTGGGGAGATGCCACTCGCTCTGCGCCGCGTGCAGTGCATCACTCGCCTGTACGCGCAAGCCCGGCGCCTCCCTCAGTCGCCAACAGCTCTCACTGCATCCGCAGCTCTAGGGCCGGTTACGCCCCTGGATCTGCCCAGGACGCCACCCTGGAGGGTACTACATTTAGCTATTTGTCACCACGCATCTGCTCCCAAAGCTTATACTGCACCGGGAGCATTGCGTTCGACCTTTTTAGAGCACACATCGTGTCACGCTGGAACCGTGCCAGTGTATATGGATGGCTCCAAGTCCCAATAGGGGGTAGGCTTCCACCCTGTTTTCCCTCTGTTTGAAGTCAGCGGGTCTTTACCAGGCGCTGCGTCTGTCTTTACGGCCGAGCTGGTGGCAATACGCCACTCGGTACGGGAGATTACGCGACGTGCCCGGTTTGGAGACCGGATTGTGATCTTTAGCGATTCACAAAGCGCTTTGAGTGCTCTCGGGGCATTGGAATCTCCGCATCCCCTGTTTCGCGATATCCGTGACGCGACGGTTTTGGTGAGCCGGGCGGATGTCGAGATTATCTTCTGCCGGGTTCCTGGACATGTAGGAATTGCGGGGAATGAGCGCGCCGATGAGGGCACCAAAGAGCCTGCGAGGACTCTGCGACCGGACTAGCGTTTCGCTCTTCCTCACACCGACTACATGGCAGGAATACGGGCAGCTCTTCGGACTGCTTGGCAAAGAAGATGGGAGACGGTCGAAGGGAATTTGAAGTTGCGTGCCATTGCGCCGCGACTGTTCCCATGGAACTATCCCCCAATGCAGCGACGGCTTCAGGTCGCTTTCTGTCTCCTCCGAATCGGACACTCTCGTGTGACGCATCGCTATTTGATGGAGCGCTCGCCTGCGCCCTATTGCAACGACTGCGTCGTCCCCCGTACTGTTCGGCACATTCTTGTCGAATGTCCCAGTCTGGGTGATCTTCGCGCACGATACCTGTCCCGGTACCGGGATGGGCGGTGTCGCTACGCCTGTCCCTTGAGACAGATTCGTGCAAATTGACTTGTGGACTTGTTGACTTGGTAGTGGAGGCCGGGCTTCTCCCCTTCATTTAAGGTTCCTTTTTTTTGTTATTGTTTTGTTTGTAGGTTGCACTCTCCTGCACCGGGGTGAGGGGACCTTCCCCTGCTGCCCAAGATTGCTTCCTGATTGTTGTTTTCCAATTTATATCATTGTTAAGTTTTCATATTTTTATTTTAAAGTAGCCTAGCTCTAGGCTGTAGTGTTTTTCGGCGACTTATTCCCTAGTGGGTAGTTGTCAGATGGGCTCTATAAAATTAAAAAAAACAAAATCTTTCACCTTCATGAAAGAACAATTCGGATTCAATCCATTAAACGAGCAGAGGTCGGGTATTGATAAGGACCACTAGATAGGTGAAGGAAGAGGGGGAAATAAAGGGCAGTGGAAGAGCGTAATAGAGGAGGAAAGAGGGGTATGTTAAAAGTCTTGTTGGCAGCACCATGGGTCCCCTAGGGGGCCCAGGACTGACCCCCTCGCCACGAGAAGGCCAGAGCCTCTCTGGGAACAACCCCTGGAGAAAAGATCCCAGACAGGAAGGCAGGGCTGGTTATGAGCTGCCTTTCTTGGCAGTCCCCTGGGAAAGTAAAGGTGGGGCTGCCACTGGTAAAATGGAGTCACATAAAGGTGACTCCAAAGAAGAGGAGGATACCCCTGCACCCGCAGGCAATGGAGAGGAGTAAGCCAATTCTCCGTTCAGAGTTCCCCTGTGAAAGAATAGTCTGGAAGACCTCCAATTCTTTAGTGGAGCTGCCCGAGGGCGGGAAATTAAGGGGAGATTTTTAAAAATTTAATCATTTGGGATGCAGACACTAATCACCCCTCCCAGTAGCCTGCTTTGTAAGGGGAGAGTACGGGGCTGGTAGAGCTAGGTGCCGACAGTTTAGGCCACCCCTCCCGCCTGGTAATCTGGCATTATTATGGTAGTATTAAGATTACCGTCATTAAGATAATCTCGTTCACTTCTCCCCCCCCCCTTTTTAAATTCACCAATTCTTGTTGTCGCTCCAGAATTTAATAATTCGCGTTGTATATATATATATATATATATATATATATATATATATATATACTGCTAGGCGTACGCAAAGTAACTTAGTAGTTTTATTAGGAGCTGGCGGAGTGGAGGAAGGCAAGATGAATTGAGAATTTGTTTGAATATTTAATTTTGGCTGCTTTTCCTTTAAGTACATGGCCTCTAATATAAGCAATTGTCGTCGGTTTGGGGAGTGCTAAGATTTCGGTATTCTCTTCAAGTGACTTCCGGTCGAATTGTTTTCCAACGTGAATAGGCCACAGCAAGAGTGGATCTTTAAATTTGTAGCAACTAAGCGTGGATAGTAACGGCTGGGCTGGGAGGCTAGTAATTAAAAAGTTTTGTTCCTACGAGTGCAATATGCAAAGGCGGTAAATAGCAGAGCAGTTGTAGATCTCGTCGTCACGCCGGTGAGCGTTGATGCTCACCGACTCCACTGTGGGAAAGCGTTTAGACGATGATGGTACGCATGCAAAATCATTAATAATCAAGGAATGGAATAAAGTGAGACAACAATGGAATGTATATTCAATGCAAAAAAAAAAACGGCAATAAAAAGTAGAGGCAGGGAGTTTCCTTTAGTACCAGGTTTACCACCGAATTACACTTATTATTATTAACCTTTTTCCAATGAGAAAAGTCTATGCTGTAGCCAGCCATTGGTGACTACAGCATATGTGAATGGTTGCCACGTTAACCCGAATCTAGAAACCATTAGGCGACTACTAACCACAGCCGACGTGGCTTACAATCACACCCCAGAAGCGTTTTCACCTCCAGGACGAGCGAGGTGAACAGCGATAACAAATTTGATCATGACTTGATACTGAGGCAGTAAAAACGGGTATTCAAAGATACGAACCCAATGAAAAACAAAAGCATAAATGTCCAAGGGTAAATATGCAAAGAATACTTTGCATTATTGTGGGAATGTAATGCCTGACGTAGTTGATGGTCTGGGGTTGTCATGTATTGATAAGAGGAACAAAAACATTAATCTCGCATACGCCGGCCAAAATCTTTTTGTGGTAGAGGGGTTAAATTTTTTACTTAAAGTAAATATAAAAAAAAATAATTCAGTTGCGTTTTTTTCGCCACCGATATGCACTCATTTAAGATGTCTCATTTCTCAGTGGGGACCTAGTTTAATAAAAGGATCCCAACGACGGGTCTCTGCAGAGTATGCCATAGCAGCCACCGTGAAGTCGACTCGAATCTGGACTCCATTCAGCAACTAATCACACCCGATACAGCTTAACTTTGCCCAACTCGAAAACGGTTTTCATTTGATTGATGAGTGTCTTTGTAATCCTCTTCTACACTCATCTTTATTACCAGTTTTATTGTCATTTATTCTTCTCATTCACACCATCTCTACTTCGAAATGTATAGCTGGGAAGAAGAGCCACGCACAAATATAACCTTTTCAAGAGGAAGAAAAGGAAAAGGCCGGTAAATAACCTTTAAGGAAGGAGCAAATTCATTTGAGAATTAAATGAAATGGTTTGCTCAAATTAATGGCCTCAAATCCCTATCCCACCATTGACAATAACAATGTAGCTTAAATTCACCCATGAAGAGAAATGATGACTCCACGAATAACTATTGATCAATGAGTAACAAAAGTACTATCATCAAACGCAGAGGAAAAACAATGAGCAAATTAAACACAAATAACAAATTCAGTAAGAAATTCTGGAAACCATCACGAGACTTGACAACTTTAACAACGAACGGGGAAAAAGACACGCACGAAATCATCTACAAGAACACAAAGTCAACATCACAAAAATCACTTAACACAACAGCTGATCTCTCCCACAGACACTGCCACAAACACCAAAACTCATTCTCGCAATAGACAGACATAACTCGATTCCAAACGGCTAGAAATCTGCCCACATAATACCCATTCCCAAGCCAAAAAAAC
The DNA here is from genome assembly GCA_963969495.1 of Ceratothoa steindachneri. Classification (NCBI taxonomy): domain Eukaryota; kingdom Metazoa; phylum Arthropoda; class Malacostraca; order Isopoda; family Cymothoidae; genus Ceratothoa; species Ceratothoa steindachneri. Next base: position 94,006,774 of record OZ018323.1, on the reverse strand, counting down.
AAACCATCTATCACACACCATAACGCCTTACCACCCCATCCCCTCCAAAATCATGGAGTCTATTCCTAAAGATTCTTCCACATATCAGACTAAATGGATCGCAACACGGATTCCGCCCAAAGCCCTCTACGAGACAGCTCATACAAAAAGGTTGCAACCAACAAACAGTAGTAGTAATGACAACAAGGCCTTCGTCATATTATCTAACAAAATACAGAACACCACAATAAATGAAATTTCCCATCTTGAGCGCTGGTGGACAAGCACAAGGGTAGCAAGCCATCATGAAGACGGCATACAAAATATCGTCCCGCCGAACGCGATTTTTCCAAAGTACGCAAAACCACAGTCACCACACGCGGCACTGTGTAGACTGTTCTACCTGGTATCTGGACCAGTGGCACGCTATCTTGGGCCCTACCCCAGGAGATCTCAAACTAGATTGACACATTTTTATTTTACCCTTTTGTCACCACTTTCTTTGCAAGCCCCTTCTCACCTATTTTTCTTGGCCAGCGGCTGATTTGGTAGGCTCGTCACCAAACGGCTTTAGTCAATTCACTCATGGTCGGGGCACGATGCTAGCTCACCCTTCCCTCTTTGCTCCAATAGTTTTTTTTAACATGCTTGCATCCCTCCCGACCTTTTCTTTATCTATGCCTTTGGCGCCAGAAAAGGGGTGTCGTGTGCAACATGGACATCTGGAGCATTGTGGGCTCTCCCGGCCCAAATACTTATAGTTTAACCTTCCTGGCCAAATTGTATGCAGGGGGATCTGTGGTTATATATCTTCCGCACATTTTCACTTTCTTTACAGTTATCTCGTTACAAAATTACCGTGCGATTGACCCTCGTTGCTATTAGCCTTAAATTCAGGGAGGGGGGGGGGGAGGCACCCATGAGGTATTCCAAGGAATTTCGCATCTAGCCCACCCCAAACCCAGACAAACGACACAGCATTCAAACTCTGACTTTAAACCACATCATCACCATTCCACGACCTAAAATTGAATACATACAAATACTGCACTGGCGCAACTAACCCAGAAATCGCTCCAGTTGTATCCAGAACACAAGTACAACAGACAAAACCTGGAGATACACGTCCGCTGGATCTCTAGACTGACCTAAAGGGCAACAAATGTAATACCTTCCACGTATCTTCCAAAACCAAGGGCTGCTACACAAACATTCAACATGAATGCACAAGAAGACACTAATGCTATATCTTCAACACCAACACATACATTCGACTGCTTTCCGAGAAAAGTTCTGAAAACAACGTTCTACAAAACCTAGAAAATAAAATTAAAAGTTAAGAAATGCAATTATACTTGAAGACAACAATTTCACTTTCTACAAAAATACATTACATTTGAAAACAAATAAACACCCAAATTCTTTCTATTGTCTCTTCTTAGATTTTGATGAAGGAATTTGGGAAGTGACATTCCAATAGTAAATTAATTGTCCCATAATTACACTATTTGCAAAAGTGGCTGCAACATAGGTAGCTATGATTACAGCATCTCCAGTCTCCTGTATTGAAGTGAAGATTCGAGCTGATGATCCAAAGAACAAAAGGCAAATTGTTATGGCTGATAACTGCCCAGTACTGCCATTCTGGTAGTTGGCCCACGCTTGCACCATCTGTTGACCAGAAAAAGGATATAAGTAAAAAAATAATTAAAATATTTCAGTTTAACATTAGCATGATCACAAGGCTAGGAATGATTTGTTTTTACTTTAAAGGGAAAGTATGTCTGGATAATCTTGGTTTTCTGGTACAGTATCCAAGTTCTTGGGTTGGAATGGCCTTCTGAGTGGAGACCCGGGGTGCATGAGCCTTATTCAGTGATAACTATGTTTTGGGGCAGATGGCATTCGGTAAACCACTTCTGTAATAGGGGTGGCATCCAAAGTTGGGGACTGAGGCGTGGGAGACTTGCTTGGAGGTTCCTGTCTCGTTATTTGACGCCAGGTCTGGTTGATTCTAACAGCCGTATGCTAAGAAAAATGTGAAATGCACTTTTATCAGATTTAGTGTAGCTTCACAATCATTTATAAATTTATTATATGCAAAAGGCTAAAATGCAAAATAGATAAAAAAAATAGGTTTTTTCTCAAATGTGCATTTTACATTTGTTTTAGCATACGGCTGTTAAGACTGAAGCAGATGAGTTACCTATGGTTCCTAACAAGGCCTCTTGCCTCTTCGAAGATGAGGCGCTCCTTTTGGCGGAGTTTATTTTTTAAAATTTTATGAGCCCATGTGGCAACTGCCAACTAGGGCCAAAGTCGCCGTACTCGCATCACGGGCTAGATTAAAAAACAACAATATGTAAATAAGAAATAAAAAGATAAAAGAAAGAGGGTAAGCACAGGCTAAAGAAAACAACAACCAAAAAATAAAAAATGTGCTCCGGCGTCGGGAGTAGGCCCGCATCCCCCCGGCGAGAAACTGCAACCTAAAACAAAGTCAAATAAAGTGGAGTCCAAAAAGTCGTACAGTAAACGAGTCTGTGTGCACGAACCAGTCCCGAGTGCAAGGGATAAGCGGGTAGCGACCTCACTCGTCCCGGTACCGGGGATAGGTAAAGTGAGCGAAGATCACACAAACTGGGACATTCAACAAGAATGTGCCGAACAGTCTGGGGAACAACGCAGTCGTCGTAATAAGGCGAGCGCTCTATCAAATGGAGGTGCATCCCGCGAGTGTGTCCAATTCGGAGACGACATAAAACGACCTGAAGCCATCGCGGCATTGCGGGGTAGGCCCATGGGAATAGTCGCGGCGCAATGACACACAACTTTAAGTTCCCCTCGACCGTCTCCCATGTTCTTTGCCAAGCAGCCCGTATTCCTGCCATGTAATCGGTGTGAGGAAGAACGAAATGCTGGTTTAGTCGCCCAGTCCTCGCGGACTCTTTGGCGAGCTCATTCTCAGCAATTTCTAAATGTCCAGGAACCCAGCAGAAAATAATCTCGACACCCGCCCGACTAGCCAAAACCGTGGCATCAAGGATATCGCGAACCAGGGGATGCGGAGATTCCAATGCCCCGAGAGCACTCAGGGCGCATTGTGAGCCGCTATGAATCACAATCCGGTCTTCGAACAGGGCACGTCGCATTATCTCCCGTATCGAGATGTGTATTGCAACCAGCTCGGCCGTGAAGACAGACGCAGCGCCTGGCAGAGCCACGCTGACTTCAAACAGGGAAGATACGGCGTGGAAACCGACCACCTCTTGGGACTTGGAGCCATCCGTATACACTGGCACAGTTGCAGTGACACAAAGTGTGCTCCAAAAAGGCCAAACGCAAAAATCCCAGCGCTGTAGAAGATGTGGGAGCAGAGGCGTGGCGACAAATAATCAAAACTGGTACCCTCCAGGGTGGCGTCAGGGGCAGAACCAGGGGCACCACCGGCTCGAGAGCTAAATCGAGCTCTCGAAGGAGTTTCCTAGAACTAAACCCAAAAGGGATTAGGGTATGACTGGCGTGTCTCGGCGGCATTGGCACCGTAGAGATCAGCTGCGGATGCAGTGGGAGCTGTTGGCGACTGAGGAAGGCGACGGGCTGGCGCGTACGGCGAATAGTGAACTGGGCACGGTGAGCAGAGCGAGTGGCATCTCCCCAGCATCGACAAGTAGGCTATAAATGGGGGAAATGAGGAAGGCACCGGTCGCAAAGCGAAGGCCGGTGTGATGGATCGAGTCCCCCTTCCGCAATACACGCTCGGCTCGAACGAACAAAGGATCGATAAAAAAGTAGGGCAGTAGCCCTATCAGCGCCCCAAGCACTGAACGTCACGGAACGGAGAATGTCCATGGCGCGGGTACAAGAGACCCTATGGCTGCGAATATAAGCCTCCCAGGTGAGGCGTCGGTCGAATACAAGACCGAGGAAACGGTGCGATTCCACCACATCCAGGCGCACCCCATTAAGAAACAAATCTGGGTCGGGGTGAAGCCGTGGATGGCGTAGAAGTGCACCACCTTCGTCTTGGCCAAAGAAAACCGAAACTTGTGCGCTTGGGCATAGCGAGAGACGCGGTTCAATGCCTGTTGGAGTCTAGGAAAAAGGCTAATCTAATATTTACCAATTTCTCCATCAACTTGCACACGCAATAGGTTAGAGAGATTGGGCGGAAACCGGCCGGAGTAGAGTGATCTCTCCCCGGTTTGAGAAAGGCGAGCACAGAAGCGATTAGCCAGGAATCTGGGAGGAGACCCGCCACCCAGATCCTGTTGAACAAACCTAACAGAAAGGCCATGCCTCGCTCACCCAGGTGTCGAAGCATGGCGTACGGGACATCATCCGGACCACGGGCGGTGTATGCGCACGAAGCGAGAGCGGAACGCAACTCACTCGGAGTAAACCTGTCATTGAAGGGTTCTCCGCCTCTGGAGGTAAAGTCCACCCGGCGGCCTTCCGCGACATCACGACGTGCATTGAATGCTGGCGGAGCAGCATCCCGGCTAGAGAAAGCGGTCGTCAAGGATTCCGCCACGGACGCGGTTCCGAGATTGCGGTCCCATTCTCCTGGATAACGGGAGGGGGGGTCGTGCGAGAACTTGCCCCGAATCCATTTGATTCGCTTCCACACCTCTGTCAGAGGGGTGTTCCCGTTAAGTGAAGACACGTATGTCCGCCAAGAAGAGCGGCGGGCGTGCTTCAAAATATACCGGAACCTAGCCCTATCCCGACGAAATTCAGCGACAGTGAAATCGTTCGGGCGGCGCTTATAGCGCATGTAGGCATAACGCTTGTGTTTGAGGGCCGTCTCACACTCGGCCGACCACCATGGAAGTGATCGGCGTGCAAAACTGCTAACGTCCTAGGAATAGTAGTCAGGCCTACGGCGATGAGGTTGCCGGAGAAGAACTCAACGGCCTCATCTACCGACCTAAACTCCTCGACTGAGATAGAGAATTCAGTCATTTCCTCAAATGCAGGCCACCGCGCCCACGCCAAGCACCACCGAGTTGGGCTCTCAGGCGCCAGTTGCCCTGAAAATGATATTTGAATGGGAAAGTGATCACTACCATGGAGGTCATCGACCACCCCCCAATCAAAATCAGGCTGTGCATCCGAAGAGCACAAAGATAGATCAAGGCAAGAAAATGAAGCGGTTCTCGGACAGTGATGCGTAAACTCATCCACGTTTAGGACACCCATCTCAAGCTCTTTGATCAGATCGGCAAGGACTTGTCCCCTGGGATTTAATGAGTAAACTCCCCAGAGAGGATGCCTGCCGTTCAGATCTCCAAGCAAGAGAAAGGGCCTCGGCAACCGTGCCATGACGCGGCGGAAGTCCCCCGCGTCGAAGTCAGCTGACGGTGAAATGTACGCAGAAATGATAGTATACCTCCTATCCAGGTGCAGCTGCACAGCCACTGCCTGAAAGGAGGTATCTAAATAGAAAGGAAGAACGGAGACATCATGCCGGGTGTAAACCGCGCATCCCCCAGCCCCGACATCCCGTGATGGTGGGATCGCAAGACCCTGATACCCCGGGAGGGAGGGCAGGGGGCACGCGCCTAGCATGGTGACCTGGAAAAAGATAGCTAATGGGGAACGGGACGAGACGAGCCTCCGCAGCTCCGCCCAGTTGGCCCGGAGTCCACGGCAATTCCATTGAAGGAATATGCCCTCAGACCTAGCTCGGAGGAGACGCGGGGACCCTCCTCGAACAAAAGACCCTCACGGGAATAGCCGTACGCTTCCCGGAGGCAGAACCCCGGGCGCTGTTGGCCGGACAAAGCGCTGTCGCATTCGAGGACTTATTGGGGGAGGTTGTGCTCACCATGCGAGTGTTTTCCTCCCTCCGCCTCGGAACCTTAGGCGGGCGTTGCGGCTTCGGAGGCGGGAGGGGCCCTCTTTTCGAGGAACCACCGTCTCCGAGCCACTCGCTCCACCTCTAGGCGTGGGTGAAGGAGCCGAAGCTCCTTTCTTGCTGTTCTCTTTTCGGGGAACAGCTTTAGGAACCCCGGAAGATGGCCTAGCGACCAACTTCACGGGTTGTGCCTCCTGTGAGTCTAACGACTTGGTGGAGGCGCGTGGCCGTTTCGCCTTACGGGAAACGGTCACGCTGGGGGAAGACGGGGAAGCCCTGGTTTTAGCCGGGGCTGGGTATGAGCCCTTTTTGGAGCCAGCTTTACCAGGGGAGCACCCGGATTGGGTAGAGCCCGCAGAAGGGCTCCGAATATGCGCGGAAACAAACCTGGATGGGCCAGGAGCAGAGGGTGCCTTTGTAACTATTGAGGCATATGACGTCCCAGGCAGAGCATTGCGCGCCAGGACGAAGTCCTTAGCCTCGCGGAATGAGAGTCGATCCTGGGCCTGAACGGCCAGGATTTCTTTCTCAAGGAGATATGCACCACATTGCTTCGAAGAAGCGGGGTGCGGCTCTCCGCAATTGACACATTGGCCACACACGATTTGGACTTATCGTGTGCGACCTTGGAGCAATTTACACAGACTTCGGGTGACCCCGACTTTGCACGTCTACAAGAACGATTCGTATGGCCGAAGCGGTGACAGTAATATCACCGCCGCGGCAGTGGCACGAATGCCTTCACGCGGTAGCGGTACCAACCGGCACGCACCGACTCAGGGAGCTTGTCACAGTCGAACGTGACGAAGAGTGTAGGGGTGGGTCTCGAGGCCCCTCCCTGTTTTCTAATCACACGTTCGACCTTGACCGCCCCATGGTCGGCCAGCTCTAGGGTGATGTCCTCAATGGAGTGGTTAAAGAGTTCCCTCGCATAAACTAATCCTTTCACAAAGTTCATGGTAGAGTGCGGCGTCACACTCACCGGGGTGCCATGAAGTGTCCGAAGAACACATATCTTGGCCGCCTCGGCTGAATTCGCAGCATTCGCCAGAAGGCTACCGTCCGAGAAACGGGTCACGTTTTCGGCTCTCTACCAATTGCACTAGCTAATCCTCTCCTCTGATGGATCATGTTGCCCTTGGCCAACATGCTGCCATTAGTGGAGCGAAAAACGAGGAAGCGTTTGAATCCAGCGGGCTCGAAAACGGCAAGGTAACCTCTGAATGAGGGGCCCCGATGTCATCGAGGCTCCGCCCTGTGCACTCTTGGTCTTAGTCTTAGTCAGGGGGTCCGCACACGGGGGGAGGGGGGTAGAGGGGCCGGATGTGCCGATCTTGGCTTGGTCGCTTACCAGAGTGGCAGCAGACCCATCTGTCCCCGCAGCACCCGCGGATGGAGAGGAGCCCCGAGTGTTTTTTGTCTTTCTTGTCTTTTTATTCTTCTTTTTAGGAGAGGAGGGCGGGGAATGAACCCGCTTCTCACCTCCGCCGGCAGAAGCCCCCATGCCAGATGGACCGGCCTCAGCCAGGTCCCTCTCCGAAATGGAGAAGGTCCTGGTAGTCGTAGGGGCACCTGTCGGAGGAGATCCCTCCCCTCCTTGTACTGCCTCGGAGCCCTCAGCCGTTTGAGGAGGACCTTGCATAGGGGTGGATTCGGGTTCGGTGCTTGGCGCCGAACCCGGATTCCTCCGCATGGAAGGCACTACCGTCTGAGGCTGGGTTTCCTCAAGGACAATGTCTATCACAGGATGGGGCCTCCAGTAGGCCATCCCTTCCTAGGACATCGCAGGTCCCCTTGGCAGCGTCAAGAGTCTTTTGTGGCAAGGCACAGGCCTTGACCCCGGCAAGGTTTAGTATTCTTGCTAGCAGGTCTTTTGAGGGAAGCGACCGAACGGGCCTGGCTTCCCTCTCCCCCCTAAGGGGGTTTGCCCTACCGAGCCGCTTACACGAGGGGCGGTCGGCCATGGGCTCCCTGCTAGCTTTCTTGGCAGTCCCCTTAGAAAGAAAAGGGACTGCCGCTGGAAAGAGAGGTGTCCGAAAGCACCTCCAGAGAAGGGGGTGAGTGGGAGTCCCCTTCACCCGTAGGCGTAGGAGAGGAGTAAGCCTCCTCTCCGGTTAAAGAAAAATGGATGGTCCCCTGCGCAAGCACAGATGGGGGAGGGGGGGGGGGTGATCTCCATTTTTTCGGTGGAGCTGCCCGAGGGCGGCTCCGTCCATGAGCAAGGGGGAATTAGGGGGAGATTTTTTTTTAACATCATTGGGCATGATGACCCTAAATTTTCTGCGGGACGCAATAGCTCACCACTCCTCACAGTTGCCCGCACTGCAAGAGGTGCTTACAGGCCTGGCAGAGCCAGGCGCTGCCATTTGGGACCACCCCTCCCGCTTGTGGCCTGGCAGTCCATCGGCATGGCGGCTCCACCTTGAACACGGCATAAAAGTATAGATTGTGAAGAGGAGAGGAAAAGGGATGTGAGGAAGGTATGGGTGGGGATGAAGCAGGTTGTTAAAAAAAACCCATCCCAAACCGGAGCTCAGGGGTTAGGTAGGGAACGTTGTCCCCTCCCCCCTCAGCCCCGATCCGGGACGGTTGGCTTGAGAAGAAGGTCAGCATCTACCCTGTGAACTTAGAGACTGACCAGAGAAAGTTGTGGGAGAGGTTGTATGAAAAGTAAGGAAACAAGTGTTTTGAAGGAAGGAGAAGAGGCTGAGCTGGGGTCGGACGGCGTGCTGAGTCCCGTCAGCACATTGAGGGAAGGCCCACCTTCCCCAGGTGCATCAATCTACCATAACGAGTCGAATAAAATTAAGGAGGCCAGCCTACTACCAAAAGTCAGATAGTCCACAAGTCTGTATACACAAACCCATCCCGAGTACAAGGGACAAGCGGTAGCGAGCCATCTCATCACAATACCAGGACAGATAATGTGTGCAAAGGTCACAATGCCAAACAGTCTGGGGGACAATGCAGTCATCGCAATAAAGTGTGGTCAAGTACTCCATCAAATGCAGTTCATCTGCCGAGTGTGCTTAATTCAAAGATGACAGAAAGCGATCTGAAGCTGACAATGCATTGGGGTACATCAATGAGAACAGTCACAGTGCAATGGCATGAAGCAACTTTGCATTGTCCATTTCTCATCTTCTTTGCCAGGCAGCCCAGAGAGCTGAAATGATTCCAGCTATGTAGCCACTGTGGGGAAGTGAGAAATATTAGTCTGATCACTCAGTCCTCGCACACAAATCTCCCCTTGGATACAAAATTAAATTAAAAGAAATGACAAAATTAGAAACATACCTTAGCAGAAAATACTATGGGAATATTGAAAGCTTGAAGAGTCCACAATACAAACATGGGGGTGAGGCCTGAACACAGAAATACACTTAAGGCCACCATGGAAGTGAGGAAAATGGCAGCTAGCTGTTTATCTCCACTAAAATATAATACCATTGCACCAATTAAAGATGTTTGGATCAAAATGAAAAATCCATCACCATAGGAACTGAAAAGTTAAATATTTATGAAAATATTTAATAGTACCAAATAACTGAAAATAAAGTGTCAAGGAACATCAACTTAAAGTTGTCTAGCATTAAAACTACACTACCTAATGAATGACATCAATTTGTAACAATGCCAATTTGGATATTTCTGATAAAAAAATTGTGGCATAAAATTTCAAAGGTAGTATGAATCATAAGAAAGAGTTTCTCACAAATCCTAAGTTTGCCCAATACAGGTCAATTAGGGTATGAAGGTATTGTGGATTTGAGATTGGAAAAGGCACAGAATTTTAGCAGGCTTATATGGGTCGATCACATACCCTCTCAGCACCAATCCCCAAAGGTAAATCTGTAGTTATACATCTTCCACACATTTTCACTTAATCTTCATTATAATTGAAGATCTCTTCATACAAACTTTCTGGTAGAGATGCCCTCATTTGTTTATATTCTTAGTTTTATGTAACAACAAAGGCTAGCAAAAACTTATATTCTCCATTTACTCTCAGCTATTAAAAATATGATCTTACAATCAAATCTTCCTTTTAAAAATGATTTTTGTCATTTTTTTTTTTAGTTCTGTAAGTCATAGTAGAGTTTATCCTGTTAAATGTTTTTTTTTTTAAATTTTTAGAAAGGAGAAGCAAAAACACTTGAAAGTCAAAGGTTTTATTGGCAAATGTTTTGTTCATGTCAAACCTTCTACCATCATGCCAGACACTGCTTTATACTTTTGTTCACACGCCCCCTCCCCCCAAAAAAACCCAGTTCAATGAAAAAAAATATATTCTAGAGACTAATTTCGGAAGTGACTGGCTTACATCTTTAGTGCAAGAACAATGATGACAATAGTAAAGTAGAAGGCATAACTGTTGACCTAGACATTCGATGGACCTATGGCTTAACAGAGGAAACAAATCAAGTCATAACTGTTGACCTAGACATTCGATGGACCTATGGCTTAACAGAGGAACCAAATCAAGTCATAACTGTTGACCTAGACATTCTCTATGGACCTATGGCTTAACAGAGGAAACAAATTATTTTGTCATATGCTGTCCCCATCTCATATATCCTATGTTTGGCCCAAAGAATTTAAAGTGATAAGGTAATAGAGAGAAATAGAAGAAAGTGGGAGAGTTGCAAGTTTGCATGGAGGTCACACTAATCTCTGGCACATCAGCTATATTTAAGAGTTGGGAATAAGTATTAAGGGTGAAATATTTAGGTTTATTTTTGTGTGTAGGCATTCAAACTGTTATTAGCATTTTTGTTGTCATTGCTGGTAAGCAATAGCCCTCACATGCTTTCTTTATTTTTATTAGTGTTTATATGTATCTTATTTTGAAGTTCTTATAGAGTTCCCACTAAAGATGAGCAAACTAAATCCTTGACAGTCCCTGACCTAGATACTACACCAAATTGAACAAGACAACAAAGTTTAAAACCAGAATGCATCAATTGTGTATTTTAAATAACAATTAGACACTCATACATTAAATAAGTTCCTTTATTTAACTTTAGAAATTGAACCGAAAATATTGAAATTAAAAAATAAAAAACTTCCACTGAGGGCCCATCCCAAGCCCACCTGCTAACAAATTATTTAAAGATTTAGAGAATTATATACAGTTAATAAGGTAAATTTTCCAAGAAATAAAGACAAAATTGCATCATAAAAAAATCTTAAATAAAGTTTTTGTTAGTGGCCCCTACATTGTTTTGTTTTTTTCCTTTATTAAAAAATTACAATAAAATTACAGTTAAAATACATAAATCTTAAATAAATTTCTTCCTTTCCAGTTCTTCAATTTTTTTTTGACAAACTTTCTTCTTCAATTAAATTTTTAATTTTCTTCTGCTCTTTCTTTTTCAAGCTCTTGAATTTGCATTTCAATTTCCTTAAATTTTCTATTTCTTTCATTTGCTGTAGTTTCCAATTTTTTTTTCTCCTTCTAATGCATCCATATACTGCTTGAGACATTTTGACATAGGAAAGCATCTTTGATTCTTCTCTGACCTATTAATGAATTGTCAAGCAAATTTTCTACTAAAATAGAATTATTAATTGAAAATCCACTTTTGACAAATGAATTTCCATGTGAGAAACTCAAGCAAATTTTTATAATATTCCATAATTCTAGAAATTCATTTCTGCCTCCTAATATATTATAGTAAAATAAATCTAATCTGATGATTTCTTTAGCAAAACTTTTTAAATTTGATACAAAGGTATTTTTTGCATTTTTGCAAAAGCTTTCATACTGTTTGGATGCTTTTTCAGCTAAATCATCAGAAATCCTTGAAGCTTCAAGAAAACACCCCAAAATATAACTGAATCTATCTTTTCCAGATACTGGGGTATTAAAAATCACTGTAGGATCTAAGGATGTTAACCTCCTATGCAGTTTATTTTTAAGGGACCTCTTTCAAGAACTTTTTGATTATGGTAATAAGAATGAGTGGACATTCTCTTCTGAATGGAAGCTCATCAGTCAGTGAAATACTGTTTAATTTTAACTACCTTTCACTGTTATGCCAATATCTACTGCACTTAAATTTACAAAATTTTTGGAATCTTCAAAATTTAATTCAAATATATTTTTTACATTGTTATGTCTTCTATTACATTAGGCCTTATGAATCTTTTCAGAAAAGATTTTACCATTGCAAATACTCTTGTATAGAAAAATGGAGCTAAAGGCTCATTACTTTTAAATTTTCTTAGAAATTCTTCACATTCCATGGCAACTGTTTAAAAGAAAACAAGTTTGCATTTTGTAGAGGGCACTTCACTGCATCTTTTATAAAATGACAGGGCTTAGTCCTAGGTAATTTTGCTTGATTTACATAAAGCTTTATCTAATCTAATCTTTTTAGTGCTCTGTCTGTGGTAGTACATTTTCTACCCAACGGAAATATACCAGTCTGTAAATTCTGTGAATTCTGCCCTTCAGTTGGAGATTCATTAAATAATACACATTGCTCAAAAAATTTAATATATCCCATTTGACCTCTTTGATGCCTGACTTAAAGGCACTATTTATAACATGCAGTCCACATGTACCTAAATCCCAAATATTTTTTTATATTATTTGTTTCATGAGATATCTTATTACGTAAATGTCTAAAAAAACATAAATTTACGTTTGGTCCATCCATGGACAGATGAAAATATTCCTAAGTTTTAGTGGATCTACTCCTTCACCAAATTTTTCAAGTAAGTCACTAGCAGTAGATCTTCCAAGGAAGACACTACTGAAATACTCAGTTTTTATCTGGTTAATTTCCTTATCAAAATAATGAACGCATATGTCCATTTGGCATCTTTTAAAAATCTTGTTGAACGATTCATCGGAACAAATCACAATATTATATAATTCTTTTAAATCATCTTGTTGTATATCTCTGAAAAAAGTAATAATCCATAAGTCATAATATACGATGCTTTTCAGCACAAATTACATCAGCATGTGAGAAGGACATCATTATATTCTGAGAAGTTACTTGAACAATATCTTCTTGTCCTTCTTTCGATGATGAATCTGGCAATTTACCTTGATCTGAATGAAGCAGGTCTTGTTTCATGTATTAGATTTCTGTAACAGAAGAAGTTGACCCACCTACATTTCCTCTTTTGAATAAACCTGATAAAGAAGGCTGCTGAGATATTAATTTAAGCAATCTGTAGTGTGCATCATTTTTTGCATGTGATTTTAATGCCTGGATAACCATATTATTCAAAATATTTTTTTCAAACATACAGAACACCTAGCAAGTCTTGAATCAGTAGAAACTTTTTGAAGCCAGTCCTTAAATTCTTTATGAACTTTTTTATCTAACCAGTTATCATTAAAATAAGTTTGTCTATTTGACATATTTTTATAATTTTATTATCTGAAAGAAAAGTTATATAATTAAATAATTGCTTATAAGAAATATTCAAAATTATTTAGCCTGCATTATTCATACATGGATTTGTTGTGTTAAAATTCATATATGTGAGGTGAGGCATGTTGGAAGGGATAACATAATTATTATTAGATATAATGCTTTATTTGCTGTTTTTACCTATGAATGTGGTTTATCACAGCAAAAGAAAAGCATAGGAAAAGAAAGTAATAGATGTGGGACAGTAAGGTAGAAGAATGAAGGAAAGATAGAAATTAATCAGAGGTGGAAAGAAAGGACCTGATTGTTTGCAGGGGATGGTGACCTGAGGATTGCTAAAATCATTTTTTTTTTTTTTTAAAGAGCTCATCTGGCAACTGCCTACTTGGGCATTAGTCACTGTATTAAAAACTGCCTAGTACTAGGCTACTTTAAAATCTAATGCAATAACACAGAAAAAAAAACCCCAAAACAACCCAAACACCAGAAATTAAAAAAAAGGGAAAAGGAAACGAAAGAGCGAAACGCTGGTCCGGTCCCAGAGTCCTGGCGGACTCTTTAGCGCCCTCATTCCCCGAAATTGCTACAGGTCCAGGAACCCAGCAGAAGATAATCTCGACATCTACCTGGCTCGCCAAAACCGTGGCATCACGGATATCGCGAACCAGGGTAAGCGGAGATTCCAATGCCCCGAGAACACTCAGGGTGCTTTGTGAGTCACTATAGATCACAATCCGGTCTCCGAACTGGGCACGTCGCGTAATCTCCCGTACCGAGTGGTGTATTGCAACCAGTTCGGCAGTGAAGACAGACGCATTACCTGGCAGAGCCCCATTCACTTCAAACAGAGGGGATATGGCGTGGAAGCCAACCCCCTCTTCGGACTTGAAGCCATCCATATACACTGGAACAGGTACAGCATGAGACGAGGTGTGCTCCAAAAAGGTCAAACGCAATACTCCCGGCGCTGTACAAGCTTTGGGAGCAGAGGCATGGCGACAAATAGCCAAATGTGGTACCTTCCAGGGTTGCGTCTTGGGCAAAGCCAGGGGCGCCACCGGCCCGAGAACTATACCTAGCTCTCGAAGGAGTTTCCTGTCCCTAAACCCAAAGGGCTTAGGGTATGACTGCGTCTCTCGGCGGCAAAGGCACCGTCGAGATCAGCTGCGGATGCAGTGAGAGCTGTTGGCGACTGAGGGAGGCGCTGGGCTCGCGTGTACAGGCGAGTGATGCACTGTACGCGGCGCAGAGCGAGTGGCATCTCCCCAGCATCGACCAACAGGCTCTCAATGAGATAAGTGGGGAAGGCACCGGGCGCAAGGCGAAGGCCGGTGTGGTGGATCGAGTCCACCTTCCGCAATAAACGCTCGGCTGCAGATGCATAAAACTCGCATCTGTAGTCGAGCTTCAAACGAACAAAGGATCGATAAAAGAGTAAGGAAGTTTCCCTATCAGCGCCCCAAGCACTGAACGTCACGGAACGGAGAATATCCATGGCGCGGGTACAACAGACCCTAAGGCTGCGAATATGAGCCTCCCAGGTGAGGCGTCAGTTAATTAGAAGACCAAGGAAATGGTGCGATTCAACCACTTCCAGAAGCACCCCATTAAGAAAAAGTCTGGGTCTGGGTGGAGCCGTGGATGGCGGCAGAAGTAACCACCTTAGAGTTGGCCAAAGAAAACCGAAACCTGTGCGCTTCGGCATAGCGAGAGACGCGGTTCAATGCCTGTTGGAGTCGACGCTCCAGAGTTGGCATCTGGGCCACGCCAAAGGAGATCGAAAGGTCGTCCACGTAGAGCGTAGCGAGAACATCTTCCGACAGCACCGAGGTGATGCCACTGATGTTCAGGGCAAATAGTGCGACACTAAGGACACCTTCCTGCTCCATTGGACCGGAGAGGGTTCCTCCCCACCCGTACGCGGAATCGACGATCTCGCAAAAATTCAGATATAAACATTGGGGGCGTCTCCTCGCTCGTATCGTGTGGAGAGTCTGCATGATACCGTATCGCCATGCGGTATCATAGGCCTTCTCCAAATCGAAAAACACCGTGGCGTAGTGCTGTCTACGAAGGAAGGCCTCGCAGACGGCATTTTCCAGTCGGAGCAGAGCATCTGACGTGGAGTGGAACTTGCAGAAGACAGATGGACTCCGCTGTCTAGGAAAAAGGCTAATCTAATATTTACCAATTTCTCCATCAACTTGCACACGCAATAGGTTAGAGAGATTGGGCGGAAACCGGTCGGAGTAGAGTGATCTCTCCCCGGTTTGAGAAAGGCGAGCACAGAAGCGATTAGCCAGGAATCTGGGAGGAGACCCTCCACCCAGATCCTGTTGAACAAACCTAACAGAAAGGCCATGCCTCGCTCACCAAGGTGTCGAAGCATGGCGTACGGGACATCGTCCGGACCACGGGCGGTGTCCGCGCACGAAGCGAGAGCGGAACGCAACTCACTCACACAAACTTGTCGTTGAAGGGTTCTCCGCCTCTGGAGGTAAAGTCCACCCGGCGGCCTTCCGCGACATCACGACGTGCATTGAATGCTGGCGGAGCAGCATCCCGGCTAGAGAATGCGGAGAAAGCGGTCGTCAAGGATTCCGCCACGGACGCGGTTCCGAGATTGCGGTCCCATTCTCCTGGATAACGGGAGGGAATTCGTGCGAGAACTTGCCCTGAATCCATATGATTCGCTTCCACACCTCTGTCGGAGGGGTCTTCCCGTTAAGTGAAGACACGTATGCCCACCAAGAAGAGCGACGGGCGTGCTTCGAAATATACCGGAACCTAGCCCTAGCCCGACGAAATTCAGCGACAGTGAAATCGTTCGGGTGGCGCTTATAGCGCATGTAGGCATAACGCTTGTGTTTGAGGGCCGTCTCACACTCGGCTTCGTAGGCGGAGGGCCCTCTTTTCGAGGAACCACCGTCTCCGAACCACTCAGCCCACTCCTAGGCGTGGGCGAAGGAGCCGAAGCTCCTTTCTTGCTGCCCTCTCGGGGAACAGCTTTAGGAACCCCGGAAGATGGCCTGGCGACCAACTTCAGGGATGTTGCCTCCTGTGAGTCTAACGACTCGGTGAAGGCGCGTGGCCGTTTCACCTTACGGGAAACGGTCACACTGGGGGAAGGGGGGATAGCCCTGGTTTTAGCCGGGGCTGGGTGTGAGCCCTTTTTGCTGCCAGCTTTACCAGGGAAGCGCCCGGGTTGAGTAGAACCCGCAGAAGGGCTCTGAATGGGCGCAGAAACAACCGTGCTCATTGGTCTGGATGGGCCATGAGCAGATGGTGTCTTTCTTAGCATTGATGCGTAAGACGTCCCAGGCAGAACCAGGCGCAACAAGACCAAGTCCTTAGCCTCGCGGAATTAGAGTCGATCTACGCCTGAATGGCCAGGATTTCTTTCTCAAGGAGATATGCACCACATTGCTTTGATGAAGCGGGGTGAGGCTCTCCTCAATTGACACACTTACTTGGCCACACACGATTTAGACTTAGAGCAATTTACACAGATTTCTGGTGACCCCGACTTTGCACGTCTACACGAACGATTTGTATAGCCGAAGCGGTGACAGTAATGGCACCGCCGCGGCAGTGGCACGAATGCCTTTACGCGATAGCGGTACCAACCGGCAGGCACTGACTCAGGGATGAAGAGTGTTGTGGTGGGTCTCAAGGCCCCTCCCTGTTTTATCATCACACGTTCGACCTTGACCGCCCCATGGTCGGCCAGCTCTAAGGTGATGTCCTCTATGGAGTAGTCAACGAGCTCTCTCGCATAAACTACTCATTTCACAAAGTTCATGGTAGAGTGCGGCGTCACACTTACCGGGGTGCCATGAAGTGTCCGAAGAGCATTTATCTTGGCCACCTCAGAGCGATTCGCCGCATTGCCAGAAGGTCCCCTTCGGCTCTCTACCAATTACACTAGCTAATCCTCTCCTCTGATGGATCATGTTGCCCTTGGCCAACATGGTGCCTCAGTGGAGCGAATAACGAGGAAGCGTTTGAAGCCAGCGGGCTCGAAAACGTCAGGTAACCTCTGAATGAGGGGCCCCGATGTTATCAAGGCTCCACCCTGTGCACTTTTGGTCTTAGTCATATTCAGGGACTCCGCACCCAGGCGAGTAGAGGGGTCGGATGTGCCGATCTTGGCTTCGTCGCTTGCCAAAGTGGCAGCAGACCCATCCGTTCCCTTAGCCCCCGCGGATGGAGAGGAGCCCCGAGTCTTTTTAGTCTTTTTCTTCTTTTTTTCTTTTTAGGAGAGGAGGGCGGGGAATGAACCCGCTTCTTCCCTCCGCCAGGAGAAGCCCCTAGGCCAGATGGGCCAGCCTCAGCTAGGTCCTTCTCTGAAATGGAGAAGCTCCTGGCAGTCATAGGGACACCGGTCGGAGGAGATCTCTTCCCTCCTTGTACTGTCTCGGAAACCCTAGCCGTCTGAGGCTGGGTTTCCTCAAGGACCATGTCTACCTCAGGGAAGGGGGGGCCTCCAGTTGGCCATCCTCCATAGGACATCGCAGGTCCCATTGGCGGCGTCATTATTCATGTCTGTGGAGGCACAGGCCTTGACCCCGGCAAGGTTCAGTATTCTTGCCAGCAGGTCTTTTGAGGAGGGCGACCGAAGGGGGTTTGCCCTACCAAGCCGCTTCACTGGGGAGCGGTAGGCTATGAGCTGCCTGCTGGCTTTCTTGGCAGTCCCCTTGGAAAGAAAAGGGGGGACTGTCACTGGAAAAAGGGAGGTGCCCGAAAGCACCTCCAGAGAAGGGGGTGAGGGGGAGTCCCCTACACCCATAGGCAAAGGAGAGGAGTAAGCCTCCTCTCCAGTTAGAGAAATATGGAGGTTCCCCTGCGCAAGCACAGGGGAGAACCTATATTTTTTCTGTGGAGCTGCCCGAGGGCGGCTCCGTCGATGGTACAGGGGGAATTAAAGGGGGGGGGGGTGACTCATCATTGGGCATGGTGACCCTCTTTTTATTACGGGATGTAACAGCTCATCACCCCTCGCAGTAGCCCGCAAGTGGTGCATACAGGCTTGGCAGAGCGAGGTGCCGCCATTCAGGATCACCCTTCCCGCCTGGTGGCCGGGCAGTCCATTGGCATGGTGGCTCCACCTTAGACATGGCGTAAAAATATAGATTGTGAAGAGGAAAGGAAAAGGGATGTGAGGAAGGTATGGGTGAAGATGAAGCAGGTCTCATTGAGCCTACTTCACATTGCAATTCAGGCATCACTACAAAACTCCCCATTGTGCCACCAAGTATTATAAATGAAGAACTAATACACATAGCTCAGGATAATGGTCTTTTGCAGTCTCCTTCTTTTCTTATGTTCTTATGTTCTTATACACAGTTTGTTTTATCTATAATGCTATACATTTACATTGCTTTGATACCCGTATACATATTTTTAATATTTCAGGTTCTCTCTACCTCTTTAACTAGTCCCTGTGATAATACTATATGTAATGATTAAAATGTATATACAATTGGTTCACAGGTGAAGAGTTATGTACAAAATTATTTGGCATCTGGAAGATTTGCCTCTTTCTCTTTTATTACAATAGGCGGGGGCAACGAAATGAACATAAGCAGATTTTAAAATAAAAGAATGACGGATCTCTGGTGAACGTCATATAATTCACCCATTTGCATCAATTTAATCAGGATTATTGACACACTCGCTCCTGTATCAATTAAAAGTTTACCCTTTAATTTATTTACTTTTGTGGCGACGATGAATACAGACAGTATACCAGTGGCCACACTTGCTAGTTTTCCGATGGGGCTGGTGAAGATGGCCTGGAGGAGGGTTGCATTTGAACACATTCCCTTCTCTTTGGTCACCTGCACTCATGGGAATGGCATACTACAGGTCTTTTGTTCCTGCAAAGAGGCCACAGTCCTATAGGTATACTCTTAGCACTATATTTATTATGTGGTACAAAATTAGAATGGTTTCCATTAGGTTACTGTACCTATAGGCACTGATCATGCACATTATTTACATGATTATCACTATTATTTGAAACAGGAATACACACACCGGGAAAAGATGTGGCACTATGTTCAATGGTCTCACTGCTATTATTAATATTAAGACACTATGCTCTATAAAATGGACTTAGTTCATTAGCAAGCTTTCCTAGCTGGGCCAGGGTTAGGTCCTTCTGGGCAGCGAGTATGGGCATGATGTTAGCTGGCAGGGATTGAATAAATTTGTGCCTCACAGTTCTTCCCCAACTCCTACCTGTAGAACAGTTCTCCGCAGTTCCTCCACGTTGGTTGAAGGTCAACCAGTGAGTGTGGAGGAGACAATGAACTTCTAAAAGAGGTCTGGTTTGGTCCTTAAGAGCTGGTAATTTGGGGTAGACAAGACTGTAGCCAGAACTCATCCTTATTTATTCTTGATATATGAAACTGGACTTCTACAATCATAAACCAACCTGCAACAGCTGCCTCATTAAAGATGGGTGGTTTGCTGGCATTCACAATCTCCATCTCTCCTTGTCCTGCTTGCGGTTGGTCCAATGTGTCCATATTTATTATTTATAATGGGTCGCTAAGTTTATGAGATGCCAGGCGAGTAGCAATAACTTAGGGTTGAGCCTGGGTTACCCATAAAGGGGTGTTGGATGAAGGCATTTGAGGTCTCACTGTCGAGTTTGCTATGGCTCTCAAAGTTCTTACGGGGAATCTGTTTATAGGCTGAGTTTGAAAGGTAACTTGGTTATCATTGGGGTAAGCAAGATAGTCAAGTCTTAGACAACTTTGTTGTAAGTTTCCCTCTATGTTAGATATTTGAGGCTAAGGTCACCTTGATTTAAGGATGAGGAATGGACTTTGGATGCCAATAAGATTAATGTGAATCCAGAATCAAGAGGGATGAATGTATCCTACTAATAATAATGATGTTACTCCTCCTGGGAATTCTCTGCTTGTATTATTAATGCAAACTTCCATTAAGGGAGGACATGACTTGATATCTTTAATCAGAGGGCGAGGCCTCACAGGTCAAAGTATGTTTGTTTCTTCCTTTGTTGAGACTGCTGGGTAAAGTCAAATGGTGTGTACGTGTGTGTGTGTGTGT
This sequence comes from Ceratothoa steindachneri, assembly GCA_963969495.1. NCBI lineage: Eukaryota > Metazoa > Arthropoda > Malacostraca > Isopoda > Cymothoidae > Ceratothoa > Ceratothoa steindachneri. The sequence continues at coordinate 93,986,458 of OZ018323.1, read as the reverse complement.
TTTAATGTACACACATTTGGCCGCATACAGGCTGGCATTCACGTGGGAAACTCCAACTATTCACTTGCCTTCTTACACTCATGTTTTTCTTAATACATGTACAATTGTGATTTAACATTGTATTTTAAGTATTTCACTTTATTCTACATTAGTTCATGGCTACTACATGGGATATTATTTCAGTAGTTAATGTGTGCCCAATTTCAAGATTTCATAGGTCCACCCAGGTGCTCATTTGTGAGGTTCCTCATTGAGCCTACTACATCTTGCCATGCAGGCATCACTACACTGTCTCCATCCTACTCCTCATTCTATATAGTTGACAAGTTCATCTTCTTCTTCCCATATCTTTTCTATAATTTTCTTTTCCCCTTTTTTCTATTATTTTATTCAAGGGTTCGATTTTTACCTCACTATGAAAATCCTTCAGTTACACATTTCTGATTGTCTGGTATCTATGATTATTAAAACTGCCTTTATTTTGTATTTGCTATATTCTAAAAACGCTACTTCTGAAGAGTGTGTACATTGCAATTGTTAAGTACACTAGTGATGGTTGTATCATAGCCTGGGTTCATCCTTTCCTATATCTATTCTTTCACTTGTGTCTTGTAACTATTACTTTCTGTAATGTATATGTATCACTTGCCATCAACAAATATCTGAGAACTTTTTGCAATACATTGTTATTTTGAATATGTTTTTGCTTATCTTTTTTCAGTCATTTAAGTTATTTCTTTTGCAGAAATCATCTAAGTCTGCATTTATGCATTTATGAACGGACATAGAATCAATTGGGTTACATTATCAGTAAATTGTATAAATGATAACAATGGTGGTGATAGGGGAAAGATATAGATGAATCAGCTGCAGGTCTTCCCCCCCTCCTGCCCCTGATGGAGAATGCAGTGAAAATACCCCCTGGGTTGCCCCTTCTTATTCCCCTGCCACAATCCTCCCTCAGGTCCCACCATGTTTGGTGGGCCAGAGGGAGAATGGATAGCAGAGGCAAAGCAGGGAGGAAAGGAGATGTGAAAGGAATGAAAAGAGAAAATCAGCAAGAGAGAAGTTGATCTAAGTTGATATATATATATATATATATATATATATATATATATATATATATATATATATATATATATATATATATATGTTTAGGCCTACCCCCCTCCCAGATTAGCCACAAGTAGGGGATTGGGGGAAAAAGAGGGAATCTTGTGTTATGCTTATATGCATTTCTCTTATATTTTCTGCCCAGTGTCAGTTGAAAAAGGGTGTGAGATACACCAAAACTGTTCTGAATTAAATTGTCTTCGGAGAATGTGGTTTAATTCCTCATATATATATATATATATATATATTAGGATGGGGCAATTTTCCACTTTTTTCAAATCTCTGTCATGGGTAGTGCAGAAAAGGTGCAGAAAAAAAAAATTGTGTTAAAACCATTTTGCTCTACAACTATACTTTTAGCCTGCACATTAAGCTTTAAAATAGAAAAAATGCATTAAAAGTGGGCAAAATATAGGTAACACCCCAAATATTTATATGAGAGAAAATTTCTTGCAGGTAGTACTCATAATATTGATTTATACTTATATTTTATGTATGCAAAAGCTTTGAATTGAATAACTATATCTTTAGCTGGTGCAAGAAAATAAAATAAAATATGCCACATTTTCAATTTAAAATGCAAAAATTGACCAATATTTAATTTCAATTAAGAAGTTAAAATTAATGTTAAGAACATATGATAAAATTTCATAGTAATAAAATAATTTCTTCCGCTTACGTAAATGCCTTATATTTCTAAGAATATATGCTAGTTTACAATACTAAACCAATTGCTGATAGGCGAGTGATTAAAAAATTCTCAGTTTATGCAGGTTGTATCAAGCTTCTGCAATTAGCATGCGCTTTGGTTTAAAAATAAACATATTTGGCTGTTGGATGTTTTCAGCAGCACCATCACGCTGCCTGCTCTGGTGGTCTCTTCCCCAATCTCAAATATATTTCTCTGTAATACTTAGTTGCCTATGGGAAGCGTTTGCAATTGTTTCTACATGTTAAGCAGAATGTCACTGACTGCCATATTAACATGGCAAGATGTCGAAAACCCAATTATTGGGATTCCTGCAAAACTTAATTGAAGAAATTTCCCCATATTTAAAGATGTTTTAAAAGCATGTTCTTGGGAAAGAAGTGAGTGGAGAAGGCATCAAATAGAGAACCACCTTTCAGTGATATTTGCATGATGTCTTCTCTAAACTTGAAGGAATTTGGAGATCAGGATCAATTCCAACTATGTCAACTAAACACGTCATAGATATGGTAAAAAAGTTAAATAATTACTATAAAAACTTTAACAAGTCTTATCATGGCAGGAAAAATAATCCTAGTTACAGATGGAAATTTGAAAATTTCAAGGCTAGTTGTAAAGAACTATTCAATATTTTAGCATGTAAATGCAGAGAAAATATTTGCACATGTCCAAAACAACAAGGTGCCCACAAGAGATAAACAATTTCTTAGTGATCAAAGAAAAAATAGTAATTGCAGTAAGCACTGCCACTACAAAATCAAAAAATATCAAAACAATGATGAGAACAGAGATAAGATATAGTAAGAATACATTTTCATCAGCAAGTGATAATGCTGAACACTGTGAACAGCAACCCTCCTGCAATTACGTGCCATCTGATTCAAGTTCAGTATTTTCAACAGAATGTTCTATGAAACTGAATTAAGTGCCGTAAAAAGAAAAGGACAATAGCAAACTGCTCCTTTTCCATCTGTAGCTGAATTATGTGACAGTACTGGCATTTCTGATCAAACAGCAGCAAATATCGCTAGTGCAACTTTGAAAGATTTGGGAATAATAAGTGAAAATGATTCAAGTCAAGTCATCAACAAGAGCAAAATACGGAGTGAGTGAAGCAATTTCAAAAAGAAAATTAATAGTAAAACTGAAGTGAGTAAAGATTCAATCATTAGTATCTTCTTTAATGGAAGGAAGGATAAGACTTTGCCAGTCATCAAAAGGAAGCAAAAATTGCAGGAGAGTAATGACTGAATCTATAGAAAGATTGATTAATCTAGTGATAGGAACATTAGGGAAAGTATGCGACCAAGCTAAAAGAGATGAATATATTAAAGTTACACTTGAATCATATCATAGAGAAAAATGTCTTGTTATGAGTTAAAAAATGAGGTTGGTTAAATAAAATCAAGTTAAGGTAGGGTGGAACTCAACATACAGCCACTTCTCTGTGGTGAGTTCTGGATAATTTTTCTAATTATTTATTTGAATAATAAAAGAGCTGTATATAGCTAGTCAAAAGAAAATTTCTGCCATGCCTATCATGCATTTTTATGCAATTTAACGAGTCTGATCAAATTTTATTGTTACTGGGGAAATTACTAATTTATCTCTAGTTCAATCAACTTGCACAAGCTGAAAAATTCTTTTATTAGTATGAAACTTTTACCATATGTTCTTAACATTATAGACTATTGTTTGTAAACTACCAATAAACTTCTCAATTAAAATTAAATTTTTGGCAATTTAGCATTTTCAGTTGAAAATGTGGCATATTAAATTTTTTTGCTCCTTCTTGCACTAGCTGAAGATATAGTTATTCAATTCAAAGCTTTTACATACATAAAATATAAGTATAAATCATTATTATGAGTTCTATTTTCAAGCTTGTTGTGCAGGGTAAAAGTATGGCCGTAAAGCAAAATGATTTTAACACAATTCTTTTGTCACCAATTGACACCTATTTTTACACATTTTTCTTTGAGAAAAATAGAAAATCGCCCACCCTAATATATATACAAGAGAAAAACAAATTTGACACTAATGAACAATGAGACAAGAAACAAATTTTTTAAAGGTAAGAGAAAGGGACATTGGAAGAACACAAGGATCAAAGAGAGCAAAGGATGGCACAATGAAGGCAATCCATACTGACAAGAGAAAAAACACCCTGGGGAAGAAAGTTTGAAATTCCTGGCTGGAAATTTCAAACATTTACCCCAGGGAAAATAAAGGAAGATGAAAAATGAAAATGCAAGAGAAGCCCTCTAAAACAGGGCAAAACCAAATATATTCCTCAAATCTATTTTTACCTACTACACATTTCACCACTTATTACATCATCTCATCTCATCTTGTGTTCTTCCAATGTCCTTTTCTCTTACCTTTAAAAAACTCCTGTTTCTTATCTCATTGCTAATTAGCATCAAATTTCTCTTTCTCTTGTACTATATTGTAATATGGTCTTTTAATACAAGGTTTCTGCATCTTTCTGTCTTTAAAAAGGGTTTTGAAAGGCAGCAATTAAATATGGCGAAAGCCCTGTGGTGGTTGTTACCACCCACAGAACTTGTATTTGCCCTTTCTTTATACATATAGTATTTAGGTTGGTTTAACTGTGCACTAGATTCCATAGGTTGTAGCGACCACATTACAGATGACAATTTAAAATGACATCACCAATGAGAGGCATCAGATACTATCCAATCAGTGGTAAATGTTGTACGCAAACAACCTAGGTATGTATATATTTCAATAAAACAACTTACCTGAATGGATAGCCTTTAACAAAATTATAAGCAACTCCTGAAAGGACAGCGCAAAGTTCCAGAATGATTCCAAATAAGCTGATTCCCTCTGCACTCCTTGCATTGAATATCTTCAAAATTTGAGGAACTTTAACAAACATTGATCCAGCCACAATTCCTAATCCAAGTCCCTGGCTAATAAGAGCCTTGAGACAATCAACTGAAAAAAAGCAAAAGTTGTGAGGACCAGGCAGTAAATGAAAGATTTGTACTTTAATTATCATAAAAATTTAGGAGTTAGCGCACTTTCCAAAACTGTTTTGAGTGCATCAGAAATAATTTAATGCTATATAAGTATATTGGTAAAAAGCAATTAATTACACCAATATACTAAATAAAAATAGAAAAATAATGAAAATTATATAAAGGTGGATAAACGTCAATTAAGATCTGAGTGTCAGTATTATTTGCTGAAGGGTACTGAAGAATTCCTACAAGTAATACTTTTTGAAAAGATAGCATAGAGGACTAATTTGGGTATTTAGGAGTGGGTAGGGGTTTGCAACACTTGCAACCCTTTAGAATGAATACAATGTGGGCAGATCTTCTTGCGATATATATATATATAAGAAAAACCAATATTTTGGACCAATTTATTGTGAAACCATTTTGACAGAGACATATATCATCTTCAATCATTTGAACCTGGTTTTGCAATAAATTGGTCCATAATACCCTGGTTTCTCCCATATATATATATATATATATATATATATATATATATATATATATATATATATATATATATATATATATATATATATATATATATATATATATATATATATATATATATATATATATATATATATATATATATATATATATATATATATATATATACAGTGGGTGCAATAAATATCTGATGCATGGTCAAAAGTTTATTTACCATAGTTACACAACAGCAAAGTAATTAGAAATTAAACATCTTATGTATTTTATAGGTTGAATACAAATTTGTATCATATTGCAAAATAGTAAAACATTACTATGATTACGGCAAAAATATCAAATGAAGTTTCAATCCAACTGTTTGGGAAATTTACTTATGAGGTTCTTACAAATATTTGTAGGTATCTTGGCCCATTCCTCTTGTCATATTCTTTTTAAATGTTAGATTTGTTGGGCCCCTTTTCTGAATCTTTAGTTTTAATTCTCACCACAGGTTCTCGATAGGATTTAGGTCTGGCAATTGACTTGGCCATGCCATAAGCTTTATTTTCTTCTGCTGAAACCACACTGCAGTGCCCTTGGCTGTATGTTTGGATTGTTGTCTTGCTGGAATGTCCATTATCTTGGCAACTTCAAGTCAGCTGCAGACTGTAAGAGATTATCATCCAAAATCCTGCTATACATCTGAGCATTCATTTTCCCTTCAATAATATGGAGTCTTCCAGGACCTGCAGAGGAGAAGCAGCCCCATATCATTATGCTGCCTCCTCCAAACTTCACTGTTGGGATTGTATTTTTAGGATCATGCGCTGAGTTTTTCTGCCTCCAAACGTGACTAACACTATTCCACTCAAATAACTCAATCTTCGTCTCATCAGAGCATAGTACAGCATCCCCCAAACTTGCAGGCTTATCTAAATGTTCCTTAGCAAAATTCAGATCAACAAAGGTGTCTTTCTTGGTGTGTGAGAATGGAATCCCTCATTCCTAAGAACTGCTCTAATTGTATTTTTGTATACATTTGTCCCAGGTCCTTCTAATCTTTCTGAAGTTCAGATCGAGTCACTTGAGGATTCTTCTTTACTTTACAGACTATATGTTTAGCCGCACCATTTGAAATTTAAGATGTATGCCCTGAACATGGTAGACTTGCAGTGGACTGATATGACGTGAACTGGCAAATTGTGTCACTAATGGTTGAAATTGGTATTTTTAACATAGATGAAATTTCTCTATAGCCCAAACCACTTTTATGTAACTGAACAATTAGTTCTCTGCTCCTTTTTGGCAATTCTTTAGGCTTCACCATGTTAGAATTAGAGTGTTGAATGATGACCTCCATCTCATGCAGCTCTCAGACACTGATTGAGGTACACTGTTTCTGTGGATGAAGTAGATAGTTTTTCTACAAACATCTACAGCATTCCTGTCACGTAAACCACTCTGGAATGTTTGAGAACCATTTATTATCACTTTAAACCTAATTTTGTGGGGGCGTTGGATACTTTTTGAGGCGATAATCTAACATTTTTGTTGATATAATATCAATGCTTTACTATTTGTGTATTCTAAAACAAAATTTGTATTCATGTACAAAATAATTAAGATGTTCAATTTTCGATTACTTTGCTGTTGTGTAACTATGATAAATAAACTTTTGATCATGTATCGGATATTTATTGCACCCACAGTATATATATATATATATATATATATATATATAGCAAGAGTATTAATTGTTGCTTGTATCAAGCAGAGAAGAAGTTGGAGCAAATATTCCTTATAGCTGCTACATGAATCTCAAGTTCAGGATTCAAGTTAATTTTTTAGGGTGTCCACCAAATAAGTCCAGATTTGGATTTTGCAAACAACCTAATGAAAAATAACTATTTTGAATTTGAGGTTTAATAAGATGAATGACTGGAGCTTGTGAATCCTATCCACCGAGGTAGATGGATCATAACACAAAGATTAAATGACTTGATCGACTGTGTAGATGATGCGAATAATGAGAATGTGAGAAGTGTGTGAGTGAATAATGTGTGCTTGTTTTATATAGGTAGAGAAGAAGGTAGGCATGACCAATGGGGTTTCTGGGGAAGAGGAAAAAAAAAAGAGAGAGAGCTACAAGGAGCTACAAGGAAAATAAGTACTCTAGAAGGCCTTACAGTCCATACAAGGCGGATACTTTTGGCGCAATCTTCGAAGGTGTCAGTTGGCAACCTTGAAGATCACTCACGAGGATCTTAACGGCTATTTCGCAAGACTTTATCTAGTCTTAACTTGAACTGGTCAAAAGATTCACTGTTGACAACTTCCGTCGGAAGTGCGTTCCAACTACCGCAGATAGTGTAAGTGAAGAATTTCCCACACAGATCATGGTGGTATCGCTTCAGTTCAAGTTTAAAGCCGTGATTTCTTGTTCTTCCCTCGCTGAGCTGGAAAATATCCCAGTAGTCCAGTCTATCGAAGCCTCAAAGTATTTTAAATACTTCGATAAACTAACCATGTAGTCTCCAGGTCTCCAGCGAGAACATATCTAATTCCCTTAATCTATCTTCATAACTTTTATGTCTGATAGAGGAAATCAGTTTGGTTGCAACGTTCATACCAAGCTTGGTATCGTCGGCAAATTTAGAAATCTTGGCAACCATGTCACCGTCCATGTCATTGACGTAGATGATGAATAGTAGTGGTCCCAGGAAGGAACCTTGAGGCACTCTGCTAGTAACGGGCACCCACTCAGAAGCCTGTCCATTCACCACCACCCATTGCCGTCTGCCACTTACCCAGTTCTCTATCCAGCCGGCTACTTTTCCACCTATGCCCAGCACTCGCACTTTCTGGAGAAGGCGGCGGTGTAGTACCTTATCAAAGGCTTTCTCAAAGTCTAAGTACACCACATCCACCGCCTTGTCCCGATCATGCTCACTGAACACGAAGTGGAAGAATTCCACAAGGTTCGTCAGGCATGACCGTTGCCTTCGGAAGCCATGCTGGGAACTCCTCAGTAGCAGCTTTGACTCTAAATGCGACGTCATTTTGTCCACCATCATGCTTTCCATGAGTTTACCGACTATCGAGGTCGGTAGTTCAACGGTTGGCTATGGTCTCCTCTCTTGAAGATTAGGAGTCACCTCCGCTTCACGCCAGTCTCTAGGAATGCATTCGGTCCGGATTGACATGTTGAAGATTGCACTCAGGTGTCGTGACACTTGATCGCGCACTTCTTTTAACACTTTAGGTAGAAACCCATCCGGGCTAGGTGACTTATTCATCATTAGGTCACTGATCTTCTTTTTTATTTCTCCTTCGGTGAAGTCCAAATCCTCCAGCTTCCCCCCCCCCCCCCGAGTAGGAATCCGTCGGCTGAGGGATGGGACCACACTCTTCAGTAAACACTGAAGAGAAGTAGTCGTTGAGGAGGTTAGCATTTTCCGCATCTGACTGCTTTAATGTCCCCTCCTCATTCCTCAAAGGGCCAATCGTTCGACCGATTGGTTTACGGCTGTTTACATATCCAAAGAACTCCTTGTGATTCTCTTTACAGAGTCTCGCCACTCGGAGTTCCTCAGACCGCTTAGCCACCCTTATGCTGGACTTCACTCTCCTGGCTAACCTCCGGTATTCGTCAAAGTCAACCGAGATCCTCGATTGCCGGTACACATTTCTCTTCTTCCTATGCAGTTGGCCGATTTCTCGATTAAACCACTTTGGTTCAACAGAAGACCGACGGAGCATTTCAGAGGGATGAAACGCATTTGAAGACTCATGAATGTGGTTTTGAAACTGTTCCACGAGTCTTCAACAGCCTCGCGTCAGTCAGTCCAGCGCGTAGACCTGCAAAGTCTGCTCTTCTCAAATCAAGTTTCCTCGATTTACTAGTTGCAGGCTCAGCCTTGGGGACTTTGACCATAAATCTAATTAGTCGGTGGTCACCGCCACCGAGCACCTCAACGATGTCATCCTTAGAGGTGAAAACCAAGTCAAGGATATTGTCTCCTCTCATTGAGTGAGGAACTCGTTGTTCGCAAACTCCAGGAGGAGTGCGTTCTCACCACAGGGTTCTCTGGTTTCCCAGTCAACTTGTGTGTTGAAATCACCCATGACAATACACACTCTGTCTTCGACAAGTTCTCCTAGTAGCTGGTACAGATCTCTGTCCTTTTCAACGAGTTGGGCAGGAGGTCTATAAAGCACCAGGGTCCTGTATTTGGCAGGACCTATCTCTAGGTCAACACCTAGTAGTTCATGGTCGGATACGATGTTGCAATCCGTCGAGTTGAGAGTATCCTTGACATACAACATCACACCGCCACTCTCTCTGTCTGGCCTATATTTCAGGAAGAGCTGGTAACCGGGAATCGTGAATTCACCTTCAAAATCTCGGCTTGAAGTTTTTATCCACGACTCCGTTATGGCCACCATCTCAGGTTCCTCTGTTGCTACGAGGCCACGGAGCTCAAGAAACTTATTCCTGATTGACGTCGCATTGAACACAAGAACTTTGAGGGAGTCGCCCAGTATAGGACTCCCTACGCTCTTCCGTTTCCCGGCTTCTTTTGTCTGGCAGTACCCCTCTTTGTCACATCTAAGAACGTCGTTCTAGGAGTGACACGGGCATACTGTCTTATGTCCGCCTTCACTCTGGGTCGGACGCTCCTCTGCGTCCGCTCTACGACATCCTGGATTAAGTTACAGAGTACAGCCTTTCCCTTGAATGAAAGGTGCACTCCGTCCCTTTGGTAAAGGTTGTTTCGATCGTAAAAGGTGCGGTAAGGGTCCAGAAAGACCCCCTACGCCGTACAGAGGTCGGACAGGCGCTGGTTCAAGGTCACGTTCCTTGAGTGAGCTGTCCGGCTAGGACCTCTTCTTGGGAGCATCCCTACAACGACCCGTTTGCGAGTTCTCAATCCACAGTCGTCCACGGCTCCCATGACCGTGCTGAGAATTTTCTCGATGGGGCCTACTTTGCCTCCTCCGAGGTAGAGGTCATTTCTACTCACCATCAGGGCAACGACTGAATTCTCGGAGATCTGAGATTTCTCAGCCTCTACCCTGATGTGATGGTTTTCCCGTCCTGGCTGGCAGCCTACCTTCACACTAGTGCGAAGGCGGGCCGCTAGCAGGGGCTGCAAACCTTGTGCTTGGGAATCGCCCACAAGGGTAACCCTCGGACATTTCCGTGCAGAGGTTTGAGGCTTTCCTTGCGGAAGCGAACTCTCGGTTCCCTCTTTCTTCTCCATCTTCTTTTTCTTATTCATCTTTTCCCCCTTATCTTCCTTTGTTATATACTATTGTGTTTTTATCTTTTCTTCTTCTGCTTCAACTTTCTCTTCTTCAGCTTCTACTTTATCTTCTGTTTCAACTTTCTCTTCTTCCTGTTTCTTTCCCTTCCTTTTCTTTTTCTTTGAGGGATTATCCGTAGCATGCGGACCTAGCTCTGGGGGTAATACTGCAGATGCAGTGTTTACTACAGGGCTTGACGTTAGCTCTGCTATTCTGACCTCTAGCCTGCGAATCAGTCCTGCATGTTCCAATTCCAGGCTGTTTATTTTCTCCTCCAACTTCCTAGCCCCCTAAGTCGCGCGGCGATTTGACATCCTGGCCGCCGTGCTGACAGGATCCAGCGCTCCATCCGGCCCTAGCTTAGCCACTCATCCTTCCTTCAGATAGCCTGTATTTCTCCCCTACTTCGTCGCTTTTCATACAACCTCTCCCACAACTTTCAATGGCCAGCCTCTAATTTCACAGGGTAGATGCTGACCTTCTTCTCAAGCCAACCGTCCCGGATCGGGGCTGAGGGGGGGAGGGGACAATGTTCCCTAACCCCTGAGCTCCGGTTCCCCACCCATACCTTCCTCACATCCCCTTTTCCTCTACTCTTCACATTCTATCCATTTTTACGCCGCGTCTAAGGTGGAGCCGCCATGCTGATGGACTGCCAGGCCACCGGGCGGGAGGGGTGGTCCCAAATGGCAGTGCCTGGCTCAGCCAGGCCTGTAAGCACCTCTTGCAGTGTGGGCAACTGCGAGAGGTGATGAGCAGTTGCATCCTGTGATAAAAAGAGGGTCACCATGCCCAATGATGAGTCCAACACAAAAAACCCTTTAACTCCCCCTGTAGAAACGACGGAGCTTACGGGTGTAGGGGACTCCCCCTCACCCCCTTCTCTGGAGGTGCTTTCAGGCACCTCCCTTTTTCCAGCAGCAGTCCCATCTTTTCTTTCCAAGGGGACTGCCAAGAAATCCAGCCGCTCCCCATCGAAGCAGCTCGGTAGGGCGAACCCCCTTAGGGGGGAGAGGGAAGCCAGGCCCCTTCAGGTGCTTGCCTCAAAAGACCTGCTGGCAAGAATCTTGAACCTTGCCGGGGTCAAGGCCTGTGCCTCCCCACAAAAGACTGGTGACGCTGCCAAGGGGACCTGCGATGTCCTGGGAGGGGATGGCCAACTGGAGGCCCCTCATGTGATAGAGATGGTCCTTGAGGAAACCCAGCCTCAGACGGTAGGGCTTTCCATGGGGGGGAATCCGAGCTCGGCTCCAAGCACCGAACCCGAATCCGCCCCTATGCAAGGTCCTCCTCAAACGGCTGGGGATTCTGAGGCAGTACAGGGAGGGGAGGGATCTCCTCCGGATGATACCCCTGCGACCACCAGGACCTTCTCCATTTCGGAGAAGGACCTGGCTGAGGCCGTCCATCTGGGCCTAGGGGCTTCTACTGGCGGAAGTGAGAAGCGGGTTCATTCTCCGCCCTCCTCTCCAAAAAAGAAAAGGACTAAAAGGACGAAAAAGACTTAGAAGACTCGGGGCTCCTCTCCATCCGTGAGGGCTGCAGGGACGGATGGGTCTGCTGCAACTCTAGCAAGCGACCAAGCCAAGATCGGCACATCCGACCCCTCTGCCCCCATGGGTACGGAGCTCCTGACCATGACAAAGAACAAAAGTGCACAGGGGGGAGCCTCAATGACATCGGGGCCCCTCATTCAGAGGTTACCTGGCGTTTTCGAGCCCGCTGGCTTCAAACGCTTCCTCGTTATTCGCTCCACTGATGGCACCATTATACATCAGAGGAGAGGATTAGCTAGTGCAATTGGTAGAGAGCCGAAGGTGACCCGTTTCTCGGACGGGAGCCTTCTGGCGAATCCCGCCGAGGCGGGCAAGATAAGTGCTCTTCGGACACTTCATGGCACCCTGGTGAGTGTGACGTCGCACTCTACCATGAACTTTGTGAAAGGAGTAGTTTATGCGAGGGAACTCGTTGACTACTCCATTGAGGACATCACCCTAGAGCTGGCCGACCATGGGGCGGTCAAGGTCGAACGTGTGATGAGAAAACAGGGAGGGGCCTCGAGACCCACCCCTACACTCTTCGTCACGTTCGACTGTGACAAGCTCCCTGAGTCGGTGCGTGCCGGTTGGTACCACTACCGCGTGAAGGCATTCGTGCCACTGCCGCGGCGGTGCTATTACTGTCACCGCTTCGGCCATACGAATCGCTCATGTAGACGTGCAAAGTCGCATTCACCCGAAGTCTGTGTAAATTGCTCCAAGGTCGCACATGATAAGTCCAAATCGTGTGTGGCCAAGTGTGTCAATTGCGGAGAGCCGCACCGTGCTGCTTCGAAGCAATGTGGTGCATATGTCCTTGAGAAAAAAATCCTGGCCGTTCAGGCCCAGGATCGACTCTCATTCCGCGAGGCTAAGGACTTGGTCCTGGCGCGCCCGGCTCTGCCTGGGACGTCATATGCCTCAATAGTTACAAAGGCACCCTCTGCTCCTGGCCCATCCAGGCCAACGAGCACGGTTGTTTCCGCGCACATTCAGAGCCCTTCTGCAGGCTCTACCCAACCCGGGCGCTCCCCTGGTAAAGCTGGCGGCAAAAAGGGTTCATACCCAGCCCCGGCTAAAACCAGGGCTCCCCCCATCTTCCGGCAGCGTGACCGTTTTCGTAAGGCGAAACGGCCACGCGCCTCCACCGAGTCTTTAGACTCACAGGAGGCAACACCCCTCAAGATGGTCGCCAGGCCATCTTCCGGGGTTCCTAAAGGTGTCCCCCGAAAGGAGAACAGCAACAAAGGAGCTTCGGCTCCTTCGCCCACGTTCCGAGGTGTGGCGGGTGGCTCGGAGACGGTGGTTCCTCGAAAAGAGGGCCCCCCGCCTCCGAAGCCCCAACGCCCGCATAAGGTTTCGAGGCGGAGGGAGGAAAAGACTTGCATTGTGAGCCCAACCTCCCCCAATAAGTCCTCGAAGGCGACAGCGCCTTCAGCGCTTTCTCCGGCCAACAGCGCCCGGGGTTCTGCCCTCGGGAAGCGTACGGACATTCCCGTGAGGGTCTTCAATTCGAGGAGGGCCCCCGCGTCTCCTCCGAGCTAGGCGTGGAGGGCATATTCCTTCAATGGAATTGCTGTGGACTCCGGGCCAACTGGGAGGAGCTGCGGAGGCTTCGCTGCGTCCCGTTCCCCGTTAGCTATTTTTTTGCAGGAGTCCATGCTAGGCGCGTGCCCCCTGCCTGCCCTTCTGGGTTATAAGGGTCTTGCGACCCCACCACCGCGGGATGGCCGGGCTGGGGGATGCGCGGTTTACACCCGGCATGATGTCTCCGTTCTTCCTTTCTATTTAGATACCTCCTTTCAGGCAGTGGCTGTGCAGCTGCACCTGGATAGGAGGTATACTATCATTTCTGCGTACATTCCACCGTCAGCTGACTTCGACGCGGGGAACTTCCGCTGCGTCGTGGCACGGTTGCCGAGGCCCTATATCTTGCTTGGAGATCTGAACGGCAGGCATCCTCTCTGTGGAGATTAGTCCATAAATCCCAGGGAACAAGTCCTTGCCGATCTGATCGAAGAGCTTGAGATGGGTGTCCTAAACGTGGATGAGTTTACGCATCACTGTCCAAGAACCGCTTCATTTTCTTGCCTTGACCTATCTTTGTGCTCTTCGGATGCACAGCCTGATTTTGATTGGGGGGGTGGTCGATGACCTCCATGGTAGTGATCACTTTCCCATTCAAATATCATTTTCAGGGCAACTGCCACCTGAGAGACCACCTCGGTGGTGCTTGGGGCGGGCGCGGTGGCCTGCATTTCAGGATATGACTGAATTCTCTATCTCAGTCGAGGAGTTTAGGTCGGTAGATGAGTTCTTCTCCGGCAACCTCATCGCCGTGGGCCTGACTACTATTCCTAGGACGTCTGGCCGTTTTGCACGCCGACCACTCCCATGGGGGTCAGCCGAGTGTGAGACGGCCCTCAAACAGAAGCATTATGCCTACATGCGCTATAAGCGCCGCCCGAACGATTTCACTGTCGCTGAATTTCGTCGGGCTAGGGCTAGGTCCGGTATATTTGGAAGCACGCCCGCCACTCTTCTTGGTGGGCATACGTGTCTTCACTTAACGGGAAGACCCCTTTAGGTGAGGTGTGGAAGCGAGTCAAAAGGATTCAGGGCAAGTTCTCGCAGGACCCCCCTCCCCTTCTCCAGGAGAAGGGTACCGAAATCTCGGACCCCGCGTCCGTGGCGGAATCCTTAGCGAACGCTTTTTCCGCATTCTCTAGCCGGGATGCTGCTCCGCCAGCATTCAATGCACGTCATGATGTCGCGGAAGGCCGCCCGCTGGACTTTACCTCCAGAGGCAGAGAACCCTTCAACGACAAGTTTACTGTGAGTGAGTTGCGTTCCGCTCTCGCTTCGTGCGCGGACACCGCCCATGGTCCGGACGATGTCCCGTACGCCATTCTTCGACCCCTGGGTGAGCGAGGCATGGCCTTTCTGTTAGATTTGTTCAACAGGATCTGGGTGGAGGGTCTTCTCCCAGACTCTTGGTAAATCGCTACTGTGCTCGCCTTTCGCAAACCGGGGAGAGATCACTCTACTCCGACCGGTTTCCGCCCAATCTCTCTAACCTCTTGCATGTGCAAGTTGATGAAGAAATTGGTAAATGTTAGATTAGCCTTTTTCCTGGACAGCGGAGGCCATCTGTCTTCCGCAAGTTCCACTCCACGACGGATGCCCTGCTCTGACTGGAAAATGCGGTCTGCGAGGCTTTCCTTCGTAGACAGCACTATGCCAAGGTTTTTTTCGATCTGGAGGCCTATGATACCGCATGGCGATACGGTATCATGGAGACTCTCCACACGATGGGGGCGAGGGGACGCCTCCCAATGTTTATATCGCAATTTTTGCGAGATCGTCGATTCCGCGTACGGGTGGGGGAGCCCTCTCCGGCCCAAAGGAACAGGAAGAGGTTGTCCCGCAGGGAAGTGTCCTCAGTGTCACACTCTTTGCCCTGAGCATCAACAGGATCACCTCGGTGCTGCCGGAAGATGTTCTCGCTACGCTCTACGTGGACGACCTATCAATCTCTTTTGGCGTGGCCCAGATGCCAACTCTGGAGCGTCGACTCCAACAGGCATTGAACCGCGTCTCTCGCTATGCCGAAGCGCACAGGTTTCGGTTTTCTTTGGCCAAGACTAAGGTGGTGCACTTCTGCCGCCATCCACGGCTTCACCCCGACCCAGATTTGTTTCTTAATGGGGTGGGCCTGGATGTGGTTGAGTCGCACCATTTCCTTGGTCTGTATTCGACCGACGCCTCACCTGGGAGGCTCATATTTGCGGCCTTAGGGTCTCTTGTACCCGCGCCATGGACATTGTCCGCTCCGTGACGTTCAGCGCTTGGGGCGCTGATAGGGCTACTGCCTTACTTTTTTATCGATCCTTTGTTCGCTCGAAGCTCGACTACGGATGCGAGTTTTATGCATCCGCAGCCGAGGGTTTATTGCGGAAGGTGGATTCGATCCACCACACCGGCCTTTGCCTTGCGACCGGTGCCTTCCGCACTTCCCCCATCGAGAGCCTGTTGGTCGATGCTGGGGAGATGCCACTCGCTCTGCGCCACGTGCAGTGCATCGCTCGCCTGTACACGCGAGCCCGACGTCTCCCTCAGTCACCAACAGCTCTCACTGCATCCGCAGCTGATCTCGATGGTGCCTATGCCGCCGAGAGACGCCAGTCATACCCTAAGCCCTTTGGGTTTAGGGCCAGGAAACTCCTTCAAGAGGTAGATATAGCTCTCGGGCCGGTGGCGCCCCTGGTTCTGCCCAGGACGCCACCCTAGAGGGTACCACATTTGGCTATTTGTCGCCACGCCTCTGCTCCCAAAGCTTGTACTGCGCCAGGAGTATTGCGTTCGACCTTTTGGAGCACACATCGTGTCACGCTGGAACCGTGCCAGTGTATACGGATGGCTCCAAGTCCCAAGAGGGGGTCGGCTTCCACGCCGTATCCCCTCTGTTTGAATTCAGCGGGGCTCTACCAGGCGTTGCGTCTGTCTTCACGGCCGAGCTGGCGGCAATACACCACTCAGTACGGGAAATTATGCGACGTGCCCGGTTCGGAGACCGGATTGTGATCTATAGCGACTCACAAAGCGCCCTTAGTGCTCTCGGGGCATTGGAATCTCCGCATCCCCTGGTTCGCGATATCCATGACGCCACGGTTTTGGCGAGCCGGGCAGATGTCGAGATTATCTTCTGCTGGGTTCCTGGACATGTAGGAATTGCGGGGAATGAGCGCGCCGATGAGGACGCCAAAGAGTCCGCGAGGACTCTGCGACCGGACCAGCGTTTCGCTCTTCCTCACACCTACTACATGGCAGGAATATGGGCAGCTCTTCGGACTGCTTGGCAAAGAAGATGGGAGACGGTCGAAGGGAACTTGAAGTTGCGTGCCATTGCGCCGCGACTGTTCCCATGGAACTATCCCCCAATGCCGCGGCGGCTTCAGGTTGCTTTCTGTCGTCTCCGAATCGGACACACTCGTGTGACGCATCGCTATTTGATGGAGCGCTCGCCTGCGCCCTATTGCAACGATTGCGTCGTCCCCCAGACTGTTCGGCACATTCTTGTTGAATGTCCCAGTTTGGGTGATCTTCGCGCACAATACCTGTCCCGGTACCGGGATGGGCGGGGGTCGCTACCGCCTGTCCCTTGTACTCGGGACAGATTCGTGCACATTGACTTGTGGACTTGTTGACTTTTGGGGGAAGGCCGGGCTTCTCCCCTTTATTTAAGGTTCTTTTTTGTTATTGTTTTGTTTGTAGGTTGCACTCTCCTGCACCGGGGTGAGGGGGACCTCCCTCGCTGCCAGAGATTGCTTCCTGATTGTTAAATTTTTCCAATTTATATCGATTAAGTTTTCATATTTTTATTTTAAAGTAGCCTAGTTCTAGGCTGTCGTGTTTTTCGGCGACTTATGCCCAAGTGGGTAGTTGCCAGATGGGCTCTATAAAATTAAAAAAAAATAAAAAAAATCCAACTTCCTAGACCTTTCCTTGGAAGCCCTGCATGTTTCTTTTAGCTCCTTGATTTGGCCGTTTAGAATACAGTCGGTGCAGGAACTGGCCAGGGGGCATTTTGAAAAACACCCCTCCGCAAAGTCCACGCACCACTTATCTATCTGGCATATTGCGCACAAGTATTTTAGAGCTCCTGATCCTTTCTTGCCGGTCATTTTGAACACTTTCTCTCTCTCAATACTTTGCAGCCAATCAATGATAAAAAAGGGGGGTTGGTGAGTTCTCCCCGCGTGAGTCGCTCCCGCCTATCCATCGGAGAGATTTTGGATCTTTCAGAAGGCACGCTCCATGTGTTGCTGTTCGCCCGACCGAGTCGTCAAACCTCGGCGTGCCGTGGCTCCCAACCAAGCAGCACTGACGGTTCCCAAAGGGGCCATCGATTTCTCACCAGGTGAACAACGGAGCACGCCCCGTACTAAACTACTCCTAGTTCCCTTCACGACGGCCAAGATCTCGGAACAGCGTTCAGTGGATATCCTGCCACACCAAGAGACTCGACCCAAGGCTTTTTATTGACCTGGCAACCAACCTGGGAACAAAGGGCCGTCACCTCGGACCGATGCTACGAGAGGCACCTGTCAACGGTCACTGGGAATGGTCAAGCTAGGGAAGGGGTTAACGGGGCACTACCCTCATCCCATTCATCGTGCCCCAATACCTAGGACACCTCTAGTCCTAGTCTCTCGCAACCAGCTGGTGTAGATTGGCGTTGTTTATAGAGGTTCTAAAGCCTCTCTTCTGACGCATGAGGTAGAGGCCAGGTCCTTATATGTAGATAGAAGGAAAAAAGGGAGTGACACGATAGGAGTAGGCCCTTTTTTTTGTTGTTTTTTTCTTTTTGTATAGGTGGGAGAGATAGAATAAAAGTAAGAAAGGGAAAGGATAGAGTAGAAAAAGGAAGGAATGATGCACTTAGTCTGGAACCTCGTTTCCGACCAAATCAACAAGGGAAGCCCTACCAGGGGTACCCAGAAGAGGTAGCCCCGCCGGCATAGCTCTAAAAGTCAAAGGTGCACACAAGCTCTCTTCCTGCAACAAAAAACGAGAGAGAGAGAGAAAAAAATTAAAAAATTCTGGAATCTCTCTTCATAAAAACACATTCGCCCTTGTTAAATTCAGACTTGACCTGCCACCCATTATCGGTAATAGCCACAACCAACCAGCTTCAGACCTATTAATATTCTACCGACAACAAACTACCCATAATGGTGTCCAATTTGGGGTAAATTCCTTAGTTATTCCCCTGACTCGCTGACAGCAGGCATGAATTTGTTCCTCTCCTTTGCCTTGAGCTTATCTGTATATGTACTTGTAATTATTAATACTTTTAATTTTATAGGTTCACTATCTAAATTATTTGCTTTAGATTTGTATTTAGTTTGTTAACATTTGTTCGCCTCACAAATTGTGTTTATCCCTTTAGCCTGATGATGGATTGCGTAATCCGAAAGATTGCTTGGAATAAATAAGAATGTCGCTGATGTGGTCATATCCTTCCTACTGCAATTATATATATATATATATATATATATATATATATATATATATATATATATATATATATATATATATATATATATACACACACACATACATATACAGTCAAATGGGGCAATTGAGACCAATTTTGGATGGTTTTCATGTTTGATGTAAATAAAAAAATATTGAGTTATTAAATTTTAAACATTTAATTTAGTCAGCTGTATATACCAGCTAACTAACTTGCCATTAAAGTATGCAACAAGTTGATTTTAGAAATTCTGTCTCAATTGCCCCAAAGATGGGGCAATTGAGACCTTCAATTGAATTTTTTATTTAAGTTGAAAAACAAATAATAAGAAATGAGAAATTCATGTTATAATTGATGCTGTATTAATGTACAAGTTTATTTTGAAATACATTTGTAATCACCACTTTGTTTTTGTATGTGTCATGCACCTTCAATTTCATTACCATAATTTGTATTTCTGTTACAGCTAAATCTCTTGCCTCTGGTAATTTGAAGACCATACAATAATTAAGACTTGCCATATTTCAGTAATTCAGTTTTTAAATAATATTCTACAACCCATGCATACCCTTCCTTTTTAATAAGCTTACCTACATAGTGATGTGGAACTTTATCTCCTTCCAATTTTACCAGCACATAATCTCCAGCAACAAGATTTGTTACATTATTGCTCTCTTTGTCCATTGTAACCTGTGCATCATCATCCAATTCCTCAGGGTCATTGCTATCATCACCACCACCAGAAGTGTCAATTTCTGAATCACTTTCCATAATTAGATGCTTAACAACAGGTTTGTGTTGTATTCTAGAAGGACCTGCACCTAAATTTATATCTACTAAAGATATACTTTGTCCAGTGGCGACCACAATTAGATTATTGATGTCTAACACTTCCTTCTCGCTTTTCTTTCAGATAGTACAAGAGATCTGGACTAACAAAATCCTTTCCTGGAAAAGCATAATCATCATCTTTTCTGATTTTTTCAAAACATGTTCAGGATTGATCCCACAAGTTCTAAATCCAGCTAGAGCAAGGGTACTCTATTTTTCCTCCATACCCTGCATTAATTTAAGAAGAAGCCTGGGAAAGCACTATTTTGGTAAAGTTGTCATACATTTTCCAGCTCCATTTTTCCATTCTGTTAAGACTTTCCTCAACACAGTCTTTTGTCACTGCAACAACTAAAGGCTGCAGAAGATGTGTTGAGTGGGGTGAAAGAAACGCCATCCTGATATTGTTTTCTTCACACAATCATATTACTTGAAAGTTAAGATGTGAAGGGAGGTTTATCTGCCAGCAGGTAATTTGTGAATGTATCATAATATTACCCTTTCAAACCAGTCAGTAAAAATAGCACTATCAAAACCAGCCAGATTGGGTTCAATTGTAAATGGCATTAATGGGGCCTCCTGCAACCCATGAATCTTGCATGCATTCACCCTTATACACAACATATGGGTCCAACACCTCACCAGCAGCAGTGACATCAAATGTAAGAGATGTTGAACTTTTGGTACAGTTTATGATCCGCAGATTTTATCCCTTTTCTAAATACAGTGGAACCTCGGTTTTTGATTTTAATTCATTCCTGAAGGCCATTCGAGAACTGAAAAGTTTGAAAACTTAAACAATTTTCCCCATAGAAATCAATGTAAAAAGGATTAATCTGCTCCTGGATGACAAATGATTACTTATTCAAACTTTTACAACAGTAGGTTTGGCCGAAAGTTCCGGTTTGTGCGTATGGGAGATCATATTACCTTCAAATTGATACCTAAATCTTTTCTGTACAATAAGTAGTCGCAATTTTATATTCAATTATGTCTACCAGGTAAGGGTTATTTTCTCAATTTTGGGCCCTCGAGCAAAGGTTCAGCGTCAGTAACTTTGGTAATCTTCGGGAAAGGGTGGATTTTCATACACCAGCCTAAAGAATGTTAGTACCTGCCCTGTGTCTAATGATATCTAATACTCTAAAATTTAGCCTTATTTTACAGTACAAACCTTGCTTCGAGGTTCAAAAATCGGGTAGAACATTTTAGCGCCCAGTCCGACTTAAACGTAATTCTCTCCCAGAAAGATACATCAAACACGTAAGGGATTTATTTATACATTAAATAGAGATTAGAATATGGCATCTAACGGTGTATAACACATTATCCATTGCGTGGTCACTCAGGTCAAAAATAGCGTTATATGCAAAAATATAAAATTTCCAATTTCTTCTCTCAGCTTTTTTTTTTTGTGAGATATCACAGAAAAACACTCAAAAAACATAAAACCATGAATAAAAACCACGATTATGGGACAACTTTGATAAGCTGTATATAAATGGATGTGAAATTTCTTTCCCTTTTGAATGACCTTGGTTTTGTTCAAATTGGCAGGTTAGTTCCAGAGATATTTGCTCAAATTTGGGCCCATTTTTTTTTAATCGATAATTTTGACCAGAAATTATTGATGGAAATGCACCAAATTATGTAAACGGATATTGTACAGGGGTATCTTGAGTGTTAAATTATTTGGGGGGAATTTAAATAGGCCTAGGATTTAGTGATCCGAAATCCAGAAAAATCCCAAATCCAGCATGGTCTTGGTCCCAAGGAAGCTGGATTTGGGATCTTCAACCTGTACTGGCAAAATCAGACAACAGTTCTTAGCATGTATACTCCGAGTGTGGGCTGAGAAAAGCCTGATGCCACACGCTCAGTCACTCAGTGGTCATGTGCTGCCTGAGTAGTATTGTTGGCTTGTTTGGCAACTGAGTTATGGTACGATAACTAGGGGAATTTTTAGTTCAAAATTTTGTTTGACAACCGATTTGTTTGAAAAGGGAGCCGTTCGACGACCAAAGTTCCAGTGTATTTGTACTTTTTCCTTTGGATCATCCACAATGTTAGTCTCATCATAGTTAATGATGTTTGTTGGAGGTACACCATCAATTGACTTTTAAGTTCTAAAAATACTCTGATACAAGAGATTCACTCACAGCAGCACACTTACAATTAATGTTCTGGCACAGTCAAGTAGAAAGCAGATTGGAATGCCTGTTCAAAAAAACGTATGCCCAGTCAAGCCCAGGAAGATTATTCTTAAATTCTGAGACAGTTTGTTGATGGCGGTTAAGATGGTCCTGAATAAACATTTACATATCATGAATGTTGAAAGCTAGTCCAAAGTTACCCAAAAACTGCAAGATCATGAGCTAATGACCTCTTCACCTCGAAGCAATGGTCTTTCAACCAATCTTTTGAGGTGATTTGGATCTTCCACATAGTCTTTGCTGCTGTGTTGTTTTTTGAATTTTGAATGTTGTAGCAGCCATACCTTCAGAGATAGCTAATAATGCTTTGGCAACATCATCTTCAGAGTAGTTCATATGACCATTGTTGTTCTTCTTGTAATTACGCACCATCCTGCAAATACAACAAGCAATTAAACCTAATAAATAGATTTGTCAAAATTATAAATCAATCCTTAAACAGTGTGAAACATTGTGCATGGGTAAAAAAGTAATTTATACATGGTCTCAATTGCCCCGAAGGTTTGGCCTCAATTGTCCTAATTAATTATCCCCATTAAATAATACCAATTTATATATAAATACAGTTAAGTTCTCATTAAATGCTTACCTTAGTGTTCAGTCTCAACACAAAAAATTCTAGATTTTTATAATTCATATATTTTTTTTCTATAGTGCTTAGCATTTAAATATGCAAAATTACCTAAAATAAGAAGACAATATATTACTTCAGATAATATGTACATTAATACCAGATGCTTAAATCAAATGTGTAAGAGACATTATTAAAGATTCATTTACAATAATAAAAAAAAGAGGAAATTTTGACTAATATTTTTATATGAATATTTTTGTCAAGGAAGACATTTTGGTCTCAATTGCCCCATTTGACTGTATATATATACAGGGTGTCTCAAAAGTCACTATCTATTATAAGAAATAATTGGAATTATAAAAAATACGATATACAAACACACTTGTGCATTATGGTTACATTAAACACCCTTAGATTTTTATGCTTGGGGTATACACTGGTAGAATAATTAGTGATGTTACTGCACTTAAAAATCTCATAACTGGATGCAGTTCAAAACCTAAACTTTTTCTAAAATTAAATCCTGTTTTTCATAATTCCCATTATTTTTTGTAATAGATAGTGACTTTTGAGACACATTGTGTATATATATATATATATATATATATATATATTTATATTTATAATTGAACAATAATGTTCAAGTCAATGCAACTAGGTAATAAGGCTTTTTGTATGAGATAGTGTTTATTTGAACAGAAAATAAGAATGCAAATACTCCTGCAGTGCTTCACCCATCTATTTTTTTGATAATTGAACATAACATTCAAGTCAATGCAGTTAGGTAAGGGTAATAGTAAATTTCCTTAATCTGCTAGAAAGGCTCCTGGAGTTCCTCAACCCTCTTCAGGAGCTCCACTCATACAACTATGTAACCATCGTCCATAAAGAAATATTGAAGTTATGGGAAGTGAAATTACATTGTAGACACAAAACCCTGGTAGCTAAAAGATTAGATTGGAGACTGGTGAATGGGAGTGTGTCCAACTGTTCTGATTATGATCCATATTCTACAAACAGTTTATCATTAATGACCAACAAACTATAAAAAACAAAGTTTGTCATTATTGCTAAAAATATTTCTCTCTCTAGATAATGATGGATATTATTAGTCTTTACTTAAAACTAATGCGCACTACACTATACTACATAAATTTTTCTAGGAGGGATAGGGAGAAAATGGTGGAACGCATGACTTTCTAAAAACTTTTTTGTTCTTATTTGATATATAAATAGTTTTTATCATGGCATTCAAATTTGGGGACATGATTCATGTTGTTGAATGATGAACAAATGTTTTCTGAAGGTTATGGAGGCTGAGATGACATTTATTACTAGGTTGCAAGAGTACTAAAAGGAATTTTTATAACATTTTATGCTCTCTTCTTACAGCTACAGCCAATGGCACAATCAACAAAATTAAAAAAATATAACTTTAGGCGATTTATCCAAACCTAACTAAATTAATAAACATGAAAAAGAAAAACAACATTCAACACAATAAATATCTACAAAGCATGCTAAGGTGCTGAAGGAAAGCCAGCCTTCTTCAAGAGTCTGAACATCCCAAGGACTCTGGGACAAGCAGTAACACCCAAACTTGCCATGGTACAGGGAGACACAATCCACAAAGCTCCCCAGATGAGGAAAGTCAAATCAAAATGTGTCTTACCACTTGAGGGAGCAAGCAATTCTGATAGAGAGCTCCATGCAATGACCTTATACCATCAAGGCTTTTGTTGGGATGGGGAATAGGTTAGGTTATGTTCACAAGAAAAGTCGGGTACAATGGCATACAACTTTAAATTCCAGCATGAAATCTCCCATCTTTGCCTTTGCTATTTTTTAGGTGTTGTGGTGGAGTGAATGTGAGTGTGTGTGAAGGGCCATTCTCCCACCCTTTTTCCCAATACTCTATGACATGATGAAGGGGTCAGGACCAGCCCCAGGACCCTTGACCCTGACCCCTGCCCCGACTGAAGGGGATAAGACTAATGGGATCAATGGGAGTGTGTGTGAGTCTAGAGAGGACAGGATGATAGGAGAGATAGAGAATGGAACACAAGAGAGGAAGGAAGACTGGGTCAAAGGGCAAGGATCGGAAGGTGAGAGGGAAGAGTGTGGACTCATTGTACACAGATGAAGGAGAAAGTGATGGTATGATGGGCATGAGTGAGAGTGAGAGCAGCTCAAGTGAGAGTGAAGTGAATGTGGGGAAAGGTATTTTGATAAGGGAAGTACCAAAGGTTGATAAGTTTAGTTTGCAAGGTGGGAAGAGTGTGGATGGATTCTTCGGGGAATTTGAGCGGTATTATAAGCTCAAGTAGCTGGAGAATAAGGGATATTGGGTGAATATATTAGGAGAGTGCTTGGAAGAGAAGGTACTAGAGTTTTCTGCGTGATCACGAGTGTGGGTGAACCGAGGTATGAGGTGGTGAAGGAGAGACTGATTGGGCAGGTGAAACAAATCAAAGAGAGAGTGTGAAGTATAAAAGGGCTAATGAATTTGAGAAGGTTGGCATGGGAAAGAGTGAAAGTGGAAACATGTATGCATATAGGCTTGAGAGTATGGTGAGAAAGAGTTATGATGATGATGTGAATGAATGTAAGCAATTGATGAGAAAGTTCCTTGATACAGTCCCATGAAAGATAAGTGAATGGCTGAATGGGAATAGAAAGGAGAGGATGAGACTGACAGGTGAACGGTTGGTGTGGAAGGATGTATTGGAGCTTCTGGAAGATAGGCGATTTGATGAAGAGTGATTTGGATGAGGATGGATGGTATAGTGTGAATGTTGGGAGTAAGAAGCCCAGAAGCTTTCCTCCATCCCAGCAGTTTGTCAGCTATCAGGATGCTCTGAGAGCTGCGCCAGATGGGGTGATGTCGAGCTTCCTGGGCCAGCAGACTGGATGGGTGAATGGAGGATGGGCAAATCGAAGAGGACAGATGGCTGATAAGTGCATAAATGGGTATATGAGGGAGCAACTGAGGTATGTCCCAGCAAATGAGAGACTGAATGTGTAAGAAAGATTGTGGAATGTCGTAGGTGTGTAAGGAAGGAGCATATGTTGGCGGAATGTAGGTGGACATCTGGTGCGTGTTTTGGGTGTGGTAAGAAAGGACATATGATAAAGGATTGTCAGGAAAGTGTGAATGTAAAGAAAGAGGCCATTTGAAGAAAGATTGTCCGAAGTTGAATGGTGAAGCAAATGCTGGGGGGAGCGGAAGATACGCATGTGGTAACTGTGGAAAGGCTGGTTATTATGCAAGGATGTGTCATAACCAGAGGAATTTATGTAGCTATTGTGCGATGGAAGGTCATTCAAGTGAAAAGTGTTGGATTAGGCTGAGAGCGCAAGGTGTGAATGGAAAGTCTGAAGCGGGAAAACTGAATTCTAAGAGGGTTCCTGGTGAAGTATCCTCTGGGTGCATGAGTGTAAGTAATGTGTTGGTAAGTCTGTCTAGTGTGAGAGTGCTGTCTTATAGGAAGTATGAGTGTCTGAGTGTGAAGGTTGAATTGAACAGGATTGAGCGTGTGGCTCTGATAGATTCTAGATGCAAGACAAGCTTGGTATATAAGGACGTGTATGACAAGCTGAGTGATAAAGCCCTCTTGTCTGAGTGTAAAGGTAGTTTGGTAGGGATTGGTAGTATGAGAGTACCTGTGATTGAAATGATAAGGTCAGCTGTTCGAATGCATGGAATGTTGATGAATGAGTGTGAATTCTCTGTGATTGATAAGGTCAGTAGTGAGTATGGTGTGATTTGGGGGTATGATTTTATGAGTGGTAACTGCAAGTGATCAGATTGAGAAAAAGGTTGGTAAAAATGGAGTGTATAAGTTGTATGTAGGGAAAGAGAGGTTTCTGATGTGTGTGGTATCTGAGTGTGTGTATAGTATGCATGGGATGAAGTGGTTTACAAAGCTCGATCTGGTACGAGGGGTATTACCAGATGCCCATTGGTGAGGAGAGCCAGACGGTGACTGTCTTTTCTTCTACAAAAAGGCATTATCAGTTCTGGAACCTTCAGCTTTGGGTTGGCTAATGCTCCTGGTGTCTTCTAGTGGGCAATGAATGTTATGTTGAGTAAGTTTGCGAGTAAGAATGTGATTATGATTATAGATGACATTTTGATCATGACTGAGCTTTGAGGAGCATATGAGATTGGTGAATGATGTGTTGAGAACATTGGAGAGTGTTGGTGTGAAGGTGAAAGTAGCGAAGTATGAATGGTTTGCGAAAGAAGTGGAGTTCCTTGGGCATATGGCGAGAGAATGGGTTGCAAAAGTCGCCCAAGTATGTTGAGAAGGTGTGAATGTTTCCGAAGTTGTTTCTGTGTTTGATTGTTTCAGCGAAAGTTTATAAATGATTATTCGGGTGTGAGTAAGCCTCTGACTGAGTGGAGGGGCAAGAAAGGTGGTACGATTGTCAGGTGGAATGATAAGATGAATGAAGCATATGAGAGATTGAAAGAGGCAGTGACTGAAGATGTTGAATTGGCATACCTGGACTATTGTGTGAATGCTAAGATGCTTGAATTGTATATGGATGCGAGTGGGTATTGTATTAGAGGTTTTCTGATGCAAGAGCAGCGTTTGAATGGAGAGAATGTCAGGCGAATAATTGGGTATGCATCCAAGGCTATGAATGCAGCAGAGCCAAAGTATTCGACTGTGGAGCGAGAGTTGGCTGCGATAAGGTATTGTTTGAAAGTGTTGCATCCATTTTGTATGGTGTGAAGTTCGTGATTAAAACAGATCACCAACCTCTTGTGTAATTGCAATGTATGAAATGCAATGCGAGGACTTTGGAAGATTTGAGTGATTTTGACTATGTGCCTGATGAACAGAATGGAGTGGTTGATTTGATGTCAAGGTATCCTGGTACAAATGATGAAAATGTGTGTGGAGTGAGTGATCCTGAGTATTTGCTCAAAGGGATTATAAATGGAAGGGAGGGTAAGGGTGGTGGTGATTCCTTGTTTGAGAGCATATGGAATGGTTTACAAGATTTGAAGAGTGATGAAATAGATGTGAGAGTGCCCGATAGTGTGGATGACTTAAGCAAAGAGGTAATAAGTGATGTAGGAAGTCTGAAAGTATTGGTATGGCAAGGGTGCAGAATTTTATGAGAGAATTGAGAGAGATGTGTATGCCAGGGGTCCTGCCGTTTCAGGAAGTGTTGATTGTAGTGAGTCATTTGTATGGAGTGATTGTTTATGTGCACTTTGGTGGTGAGAGGCCGATTGTGTACAAGGATGAGAAAGTGAAGGGTTCAAATGCTAATGTGGTGCATCTGTAGTGTTTGAGCGGTGTGCATTACAATTGGGTGATTGAAAAGTGTTTGTATATGAGGGAGAAGAATGATTGTCTGGATGAAGATGAGTGTGTGGTGAGTGATGATGTGGGAGTTGATGACAGAGTGGATGTCAGTGCTGATGTTGGTATGGTTGTTCCTTTTGTGTGTTGCAAACATGGAGGACCGAGTGGTGTATTGCCCCCAGCTCGGCTGTGAAGACACGATGCAGTGCCTGGCAGAGCCCCACTGACTTCAAACAGAGGGGATACGGCGTGGAAGCCAACCTCCTCTTGGGATTTAGTCATCCATATACACTGGCACAGTTCCAGTGCGACATGAGGTGTGCTCCAAAAAGGTTGAACACAATACTCCTGACAAATAACCAAATGTTATTTGTCGGAATATTAAACCCCCGCTAGGTTTAATATTATAGCCAGCAGGTCTTTTGAGGGAAGCGACTCATGGAGACTGGCTTCCCTCTCTCCCTAAGAGGGTTTGCCCTATTGAGGCACTACAATGGGGAGCAGTCAGTCATGGGCTGCCTGCTGGCTTTCTTGGCACTCCCCCTGGAAAGTAAAGAGGGAGACTGCCGCTCGAAAGATGGAGCAGACAAGGGGTGAGGGAGTGTCCCCTACACCGTAGGCGAAGGAGACAAGTAAGCCTCCTTACTCCTCCTCTCTGGTTAGAGATTTGGAGGGTCCCCTGTGAGACCACAGGGAAAGGAACCTCCATTTGTTCTGTGGAGCTGCCCGAAGGCGGCTCCATTGATTCTGAGGGGGAAAGGGCCATTCTCCCACCCCTTTTCCCAATACCCTCTCCCTCCCTCTGTAAGAATGTGTGTGTGTGAATGGGAATGGGTTTGTTTTCTTGTTTGTTTGTTTATTTTATGTATAAAATTGATTTCCATGTTATTATTAAATGTTTTTTCTTTCTTTCCAGGTGACATATTCTTGAAATAGAGAGAGAGAAAAAAACCCTTTTAAATTACCCCTGTATTCAAAGCTAACTATTTATTATTGTTAATTAATAAAGGCCAATAGTATTTGACAAAGGTTCAAGGCCGTGTTCTGTCTGACTTGGTTGAGTTTAAAATAGTATAGCTTTAATGAAGGAGGGCTTATAATAGCCACACAACTGTGAAAAAGTCCTTGTCCAAATTATGCGACCAAAAATAACCTCTAGCTAATTCTTTCATTCGAGAAGTACCCACATGATTAGCATGTAGTTCATGAAATAGAGCATTCCTTAATTTATGAGGAATAACTACTGTACTGCCCCACAAGACTGTACCTGACTGAATGGATAACTCATCCCTCCTCTGAACATAAGAAGCAAGGCCAGGATCCCCCATAGTTGAGGCTGGCCACCCAATCTCACAGAACTTGTGTACTTTAGAAAGAACAGGATCTGCACATGTGCAATCCGGGACAGCAACACTAGTGACTGGTAAAAGTCTACAAAATTCACCAGCATAGTCCAGTCAGCTGGAACTGGAGTATTGTCAGTTATGTTAATACTAGGAAGAGGTAGACAACTTAGAGCATCGGCGGTACCTAATAAGGTTCCAGAACAATGAATAAGAGTGAAATTATAAGCCTGCAGAAGAAGAACCCAACATTGTATTCTACCAGAAGCCACAGGAGGTAAACATTTAGAAGAAAATAAACCAACAAGAGGTTTATGATCTATAACCAATGTAAAATTGTGCTGTTCCCATAAATAGAAATGGAATTTCCTTAGAGCAAAAACCATTGCCAAAGCTTCTTTTTCCAACTGAGAATAATTACATTCTGTAGCTGATAGAATACGAGAAACAAAGTGAACAGGCCGCTCTATACCATCTATCAGGTGGCATAGAACAGCTCCAATTCCATAAGCACTGCTGTCTGCAACCACTACAATAGGTTTCTGAGGATCAAAATGCACTAGCACTTCAGAAGATAGTAGAAGCTGCTTGGAGGTAACAAAAGCAGTTGTTTCTACTTTTTCCCAAGACCAAGGTACACCAGCTATTAATAAGCTGTTAAGAGGCTCCAGGATAGAAGCTGCCTTAGGAATGAACCTCTATAAAAGTTAAGCAAACCTAAGTATGACTTTAGCTGAGTCACATTAGTAGGAATAGGGGCATCTGCAATAGCTTGAACTTTGTCAGAAGTGGGGTGAATACCCTGAGCATCAATAGGATAACCCAGATAAGACACAGTAGGAACACCAATAGCACACTTCTTCAAACAAAGCTTCAATCCAGCAGTTTCTAGTATCTTTAGTACAGATCTAAGTCTTTGATCATGCTTGTGTTTAGATGAACCACATATGAGCATATCATCCAAGTAGCAAACACCACCTGTAAGATCCCTTAATAAATCTAACATTGCTCGTTGAAAAATACCAGGTGCAGGGGAAACTCCAAAAGACAACCTATGATATTTAAATAATCCATGATGTATACTGTTGCGATGAATCATCAAGGGATAATTGGACATATGCCTGAGAAATATCTAGTTTAGTAAATAGCTTACCACCTTAGAGACTGCTAAACAGATCTTCGATCTTAGGAATGGGTTAGGTATCCAGCCTAGTGGCTCTATTTACTGTAAGCCGATAGTATCCACAAATCCTGGCTGATCCATTTGCCTTCAATACGGGCACCAATGGAGCAGCCCAGGCAGAATGCGGTAATGGAGGAATTATACCTTCTTTTACCAATCTATCCAATTCTCTTCCTACTTTAGTTCTTAGTGTATAGGGAACTGTTCAGTATATGATACACTATTTATATCTGAGAGCTTACGATTATTTAGATTATTAACTAGAATAAAACTTAAATCTTTCATATATTAGAATTACCTTGGGTTTGTAATATTCCTTCAGAACTTTAATAATATCAGGATATTTACAAGTCCATGGCTACTTTGGTGATAAAAGACCCTTAGCTAAGGCTAAAACCTTAGGCGCAGCCAATGTAAGAAAGGTTGGTACCTTCTTCTCCTCTGGGATAGACTTAGCTAGAAAAAAAAGTTTGACTCTACTAATATAGGTCTCAAAATCTTCGACTCCAGCATCGAAACTATCAATAGAACCTATAAGAGACATTGTATTGCAAAATAATAACCTACACAAAATAGAAATCTACACACAGAAAATAGGGGACAATTTAACCCACTGATAATAAGCAAAACACAAATCCTCAATCTTAGTCGCCAATGTAGTATATCTATTATCAGTTAGGTTATAACAACAATTATTTATAAAACTTACCGAGAATGATGTGGCACATCAGATGAGGTAGTAATTGACACAATAAGTTATTAGAAGGGGTTAGTAAATAGAATAATGTAATATGAAATTTAGGCTATGCTAGGAAACAGTAGGCTAGAGTTGTTGTGTCTATAGCTTTTTCATGGTGAATCCTATGTAGCATGAGTAATGA
The DNA here is from genome assembly GCA_963969495.1 of Ceratothoa steindachneri. Taxonomy (NCBI): domain Eukaryota; kingdom Metazoa; phylum Arthropoda; class Malacostraca; order Isopoda; family Cymothoidae; genus Ceratothoa; species Ceratothoa steindachneri. The sequence goes on along the minus strand of OZ018323.1, from coordinate 93,954,945 downwards.
ATTTAAGAGAGGGAATGTTGAGTCATGGAGTGAATTGGGGTGAGAAGGTGAATAGGTGCATGCGTATTTGTGTTAAATGTGGAGAATGAGAAGTAATTGCTCTAAATGATACTGGCTGTAAGGTGAATGTGGTCTACTATGAAGCATTTAAGGCATGAAAGTTAATGAAGTTAAGGAGAGTAAGACTTAGATGATTCAAGGATTGAGGAGCTTACTTTATGGTGAAAGACTTAAGAGACTAATCCTTCATACATTAGAGAGGAGAAGAGTTTGAGTGGACTTGAGTGAAGTCTTCAAATGGGTAAAAGTTTATGATAAGGGAGACATAGTTAAGGTTCGTATTATTAATGAACAGTATAGAACACACAGCAATGGGCTTAAGCTGGACAAATTAGGTTTATGGTAGAAATTGGTTTGCAAATCTAGTGGTAGATGAAGTGTCCTCCCTGAAGAGTTTTAAGAATTGATTGGATAGATTTATAGATGAGGATGCTAGGTGAGACTGAACTGGGTAATGGAAAAAGGAGCTGCCTCATATAGACTATTGATTACCTTTTTGCCGGCTCTTTCTTATGTTCTTAAGATGTTTGACCAGTGTAATTAAAAGAAGAAACGTAGTTGGTGAAGTTACCAGGTTAGGAGTTTGTCTGCCTGGGTGTGAGATTGCATATAAGTGATTGGTGTGGATATTTGAGTAGTTTGATTAAAAATAATTGAAGATGTCTTCTCTTTTCCAGCTCCTTAGGGCAAATGAGTGCCATTATACAGTTGATATACCAACATCAAGTCCTCCCAGTTTGGAGCATTTTGCCAAGGATGGCAATTTCCTTAAGAGAATGGGGCCCCCCCCTTCAATCAACACTACGTAAAGCCCAGGGCTGGAACATGGCCAAGAAAGATTGTTAGGAGCACATAAGTGCTGTATTATAAGTTTGGCAACACATTATTGAAGTATTTTTGATATATTATAAAGGGTGTTCCAATAACTTGGACCGAATTAAATATGAGTTAAGTTTGAGTGTCTAATGATTTTTTTTTCTTTTTCTTTTAGATTTAACAACTTCAGTCTTTGGCAATTTCAAACATGGAAAGATTAACAATCAAACACCATGTTGAAGTTATCAAAGCTTATTACGAAAATGGACGTTCAAACAGAAACGCATTTCGGGCACTTCGCAATTTTTTTGGTCAACATAATTGACCAACCAAGAGTGCAATTGGGAAAATTGTTCGTAAATTCAAACAAACGGGGTCAGTGGCAGATATGAAAACACCATTGCGTTTTGTTTACACCGTTCAGCTGAAAACATTGCTGCAATGCGTGAGAATGTGGCTGAAGATCCAGACACCTCTATTCGTCATTGCGCGCAGGAATTGAACCTCTCCACAACAACGTTACATCAAATTTTGACAAAAGATTTGTCTCTACACATTTACAAAATTCAATTGACATAAGAACTGAAGACTGCTGACCATTTGAAGCGCTGTACATTCGTCAATTGGGTGCACAAGCAAAGACAAGTCAATGATGATTTTTCACAAAAAATCATCTCTAGTGATGAAGCCCATTTTCATCTTGTTAATAAGCAGAATTGTCTCATTTGGGTTGATGAAAATCCCAAGAAGATTGTGGAACAGCCACTGCATCCACAAAAGGTCACCGTTTAGTGTGTATTTTTTGCTAGCGGAATCATTAGGCCGTATTTCTTCGAAAATAATGCCGGGAATTCTGTTAAGGTGACAGGCGAGCAATACTGTGCCATGATAACCAACTTTTTATGGCCTGAATTGAATTCTATGGATGTTGAAGATTTGTGTTTTCAACAGGACAGCGCTAGATGCCACACAGCCAATGCAACAATGGCTTTATTGAATGAGAAATTCCCAGGTCGCATCATCTCTCAAAACAGCGAGAGAGGATGCCTTTAGATTTCTTCTTTTGGGGTCATCTCAAAAGTAAGGTCTATGCCAAAAAGCCAACAACAATTCAACAGCTGAGACGTCATCAAAAAAATTGACCATTGAGTGGAGGTGTGCCACTAAAGCCTTGGTGGACATTTAGGAGATATTATTTTTCACAAATAATTGCCAGGAATCAAATAACATGATCCAATAGTGAAATCAATAAATTTTCACAAATAACTGCTAACTTCAATCTGTCTTAATGGAACACCCTTTATTTCAAACTTTTTTTTTCTTTTTTTTAAAGGGCTATCTGGCGACTGCCTACTTGGGCATAAGTCGCCTAAAACAAACAGCCTAGTTCTAGGCTACTTTAAAATAAAATTTTTAAAAGAAACAAAAATAAAAAGGGATAACAATCAGGGAGCAAGCTCCGGCGTCGGGGGGAGGGCGCCCCCCCCCCCCTGGCGCAGGAGCCTGCGACCTACAAAAAAAAACTAGTTAAATACAAGGAAGAAGGCCGGCCTACCCCCCCATCCCGGTACCAGGACAGGTAACATGCGCGAAGATCACCCAGACTGGAACATTCGACAAGACTGTGCCAAACAGTCTGCGGGACGACGCAGTCATCGCAATAGGGCGCAGGCAAGCGCTCCATCAAATAGTGATGCGTCACACGAGTGTGTCAGATTCGGAGACGAGAGAAAGCGACCTGAAGCCGTCGCGGCATTGGGGGATAGGTCCATGGGAACAGTTGCGGCGCAATGACGCGCAACTTTAAGTTCCCTTCGACCATCTCCCATCTTCTTTGCCAAGCAGTCGGAAGAGCTGCCCGTATTCCTGCCATATAGTCAAGGTGAGGAAGAGCGAAACGCTGGTCTGGTCGCAGAGTCCTCCCAGACTCTTTGGTGCGCTCATTCCCCGCAATTCCTACATGTCCAGGAACCCAGCAGAAGATAATCTCAACATCTGCCCGGCTTGCCAAAACTGTGGTGTCACGGATATCGCGAACCATGGGATGCAGAGATTCCAATGCCCCGAGAGCACTCAGGACGCCTTGTGAGTCGCTATAGATCACAATCCGGTCTCCCAACCAGGCCCGTTGCGTAATCTCCAGTAACGAGTGGTGTATTGTCACCAGCTCAGCCATGACTTCAAACAGAGGGGATACGGGTGGAAGCCGACCCCCTCTTGGGACTTGGAGCCATCCGTATATACTGGCACGGTTCCACCGTGACACGAGGAGTGCTCCAAAAAAGTCGAACGCAATACTCCCGGCCCCATACAAGCTTTGGGAGCAGAGGCGTGGCGACAAATAGCCAAATGTGGTACCCTCCAAAGTGGTGTCCTGGGCAGAACCAGGGGCGCCACCGGCCCGAGAACTATATCTAGCTCTCAAAGGAGTTTCCTGGCCCTAATCCCAAAGGGCTTAGGGTATGACTGGCGTCTCTCAGCAGCATAAGCACCGTCGAGATCAGCTGCGGATGCAGTGAGAGCTGTTGGCGACTGAGGGAGACGTCGGGCTCGCGTGTACAGGCGAGCGATGCACTGCACGTGGCGCAGAGCGAGTGGCATCTCCCCAGCATCGACCAACAGGCTTTCAATGGGGAAAGTGCGGAAGGCACTGGTCGCAAGGCGAAGGCCAGCGTGGTAGATCGAATCCACCTTCCGCAATAAACGCTCGACTGCGGATGCATAAAACTCGCATCCGTAGTTGAGCTTCGAACGAACAAAGGATCAATAAAAAAAGTAGGGCAGTAGCCCTATCAGCGCCCCAAGCGCTGAACGTCACGGAACGAAGAATATCCATGGCGCGGGTACAAGAGACCCTAAACCTGCGAATATGAGCCTCCCAGGTGAGGCGTCGGTCGAATACAAGACCAAGGAAACAGTGCGACTCAACCACATCCAGGCGCACCCCATTAAGAAACAAATCTGGGTCGGGGTGGAGCCGTGGATGGCGGCAGAAGTGCACCACCTTAGTCTTGGCCAAAGAAAACCAAATCTTGTGCCCTTCGGCATAGCGAGAGACGCGGTTCAATGCCTGTTGGAGTCGACGCTCCAGAATTGGCATCTGGACGGCGCCAAAAGAGATCGAAAGGTCGTCCACGTAGAGCGTAGCGAGAACATCTTCCGGCAGCACCAAGGTGATGCCGTTGATGCTCAGGGCAAAGTGTGTGAAACTGAGGACACTTCCCTGCGGGACACCCTCTTCCTGCTCCTTTGGGCCGGAGAGAGTTCCTCCCCCCACCGTACGCGGAATCGACGATCTCGCAAAAATTCCGATATAAAGACTGGGAGGCGTCCCGTCGCCCCCCTCGTGTGGAGAGTCTCCATGATACTGTATCGCCATGCGGTATCATAGGTCTTCTCCAGATCGAAAAACACTGTGGCGTAGTGCTGTCTACGAAGGAAAGCCTCGCAGACGGCATTTTCCAGTCGGAGCAGAGCATCCGACGTGGAGTGCAACTTGCGGAAGCCGCACTGTGCAGAAGACAGATGGCCTCCGCTGTCAAGGAAAAAGGCTAGTCTAACATTTACCAATTTCTCCATCAACTTGCACACGCAAGATGTTAGAGAGATTGGGCGGAAACTGGTCGGAGTAGAGTGATCTCTCCCCAGCTTGCGAAAGGCGAGCACAGTAGCACAGTAGCGATTCGCCAGGAATCTGGTAGAAGACCCTCCACCAAGATCCTGTTGAACAAATCTAACAGAAAGGCCATGCCTCGCTCACCCAGGTGTCGAAGCATGGCGTAAAGGACATCGTCCGGACCATGGGCGGTGTCCGCGCATGGTCGTTGAAGGGTTCTCCGCCGGCGGCCTTCCGCGACATCACGACATGCATTGAATGCTGGCGGAGCAGCATCCCGGCTAGAGAATGCGGAAAAAGCGGTCGCGAGGGGTGTCCTGCGCGAACTAGCCCCGAATCCTTTTGACTCGCTTCCACACCTCTGCTAAAGGAGTCTTCCCGTTAAGTGAAGACATGTATGCCCGCCAAGAAGAGCGGCGGGTGTACTTCGAAATATACCGGAACCTAGCCCTAGCCCGGCGAAGTTCAGCAACAGTGAAATCGTTCATGCAGCGCTTATAGCGCATGTAGGCATAACGCTTCTGTTTGAGGGCCGTCTCACACTCGCTGACCACCATGGGAGTGGTCAGCGTGCAAAATGGCCAGACGTTCTTGGAATAGTAGTCTGGCACGGGGCCATGAGGTTGCCGGAGAAGAACTCAACGGCCTCATCTACCGACCTAAACTCCTTGACTAAGATAGAGAATTCATTCATTTCCTCAAATGCAGGCCACCACCGCAGTGGGCTCTCAGGCGGCAGTTGCCCTGAAAATGATAAATGAATGGGGAAAGTGATCACTACCATGGAGGTCATCGACCACCCCCCAATCAAAATCAGGCTGTGCATCCGAAGAGCATAAAGATAGGTCCTGGCAAGAAAATGAAGCGGTTCTCAGACAGTGATGCGTAAACTCATCCACATTTAGGACACATATCTCAAGCTCTTCGATCAGATCGGCAAGGACTTGTCCCCTGGGATTTATTGAGTAGTCTCCCCAGAGAGAATGCCTGCCATTCAGATCTCCAAGCAAGAGAAAGGGCCTCGGCAACTGTGCCACGACGCAGTGGAAGTTCCCGGCAGCCAAGTCAGCTGACGGTGGAATGTACGCAGAAATGATAGTATACCTCCTATCCAGGTGCATCTGCACAGACACTGCCTGAAAGGAGGTATCTAAAGAGAAAGGAAGAACGGAGACATCATGACGGGTGTAAACTGCGCATCCCCCAGCCCGACCATCTTGTGGTGGTGGGGTCGCAAGACCCTTATACCCCAGGAGAGCAGGCAGAGGGCATGCGCCTAGCATGCTCTCCTGCAGAAAAATAACTAATGGGACGCTACAAGGAGATGCAGGGGCCCTCCTCGAGCACAAGACCCTCACGGGAATGGCCATACGCTTCCCAGAGGCAGAACCCCGGTCGCTGTTGGCCATACAAAGCGCTGTCACCTTCGAGGACTTATTGGGGAAGGTTGGGCTTGCCATGCAAGTCTTTTCCTCCCCCCACCTCGAAACCTTAGACGGGCGTTGCGGTTTCAGAGGTGGGGAGGCCCTCTTTTCAGGGAACCACCATCTCCGAGCCACTCGCTCCCTGAAGATGGCCTAGCGACCATCTTCAGGGGTGTTGCCTCCTGTGAGTGTAATGACTGGGTGGAGGCGCGTGGCTGTTTCTCCTTACGGGAAACAGTCACGCTGACGGAAGGGGAAGGGGCAGGTTTTAGCTGGGGCTGGGTGTGAACCCTTTTTGCCGCCAGCTTTACCAGGGAAGCACCCGGGTTGAGTAGAGCCCGCAGAAGGGCTCCGAATGGGCGGGAAATGACCATGCTCGTTGGCCTAGATGGGCCACGAGCAGAGGGTTTCCTTTCTAACTATTGAGGCATATGACGTCCCAGGCAGGGCCGGGTGCGCCAGGACCAAGTCCTTAGCCTTGCAGAATGAGAGTCGATCCTGGGTCTGAATGGCCAGGATTTCTTTCTCAAGGAGATAAGCACCACATTGCTTTGAATAAGTGGGGTGTGGCTCTCCGCAATTGACACACATGATTTAGACTTATCGTGTGCGGCCTTGGAGCAATTTACACAGACTTCGGGTGACCCCGACTTTGCACATCTACAAGAACGAAGGTATGGCCGAAGCCACGGCACTGTCACAAATGACTTCACACGGTAGTAATACCAACCGACATGCACCGACTCAGTCGAATATGATGAAGAGTGTAGGGGTGGGTCTCAAGGCCCCTTCCTGTCTTCTCATCACACGTTCGACCTTGACTGCCCCATGGTCGGCCAGCTCTAAGGTGATGTCCTCAATGGAGTAGTCAATGAGTTCCCTCGCATAAACTACTCCTTTCACAAAGTTCATGGTAGAGTGCGGCATAACACTCACCGGGGTGCCATCAAGTGTCCAAAGAGCACTTATCTTGGCCGCCTCGGCGGGATTCGCCGCATTCACCAGAAGGCTGCTGTCTGAGAAACGTGTCACCTTCGGCTCTCTACCAATTGCACTAGCTAATCCTCTCCTGTGATGGATCATGTTGCCCTTGGCCAACATGGTGCCATCAGTGGAGCGAATAATGAGGAATCGTTTGAAGCCAGCGGGCTCAAAAATGCCAGGTAACCTCTGAATCAGGGGCCCCGATGTCATCGAGGCTCCGCCCTGTGAACTTTGGATCTTTGTCGTAGTCACGGGCTCCGCACCTGGGGGGGCAGAGGGGCTGGATGTGCTCATCTTGGCTTGGTCGCTTGCCAAAGCAGCAGCAGACCCATCCGTCCCTGCAGCCCCCGTGGATGGAGAGGAGCCCAGAGTCTTCTTCTTTTTTGGAGAGGAGGGCGGGAAATGAACCAGCTTTTCACCTGCCCCTAGGCCAGATGTACCGGACTAAGCCAGGTCCTTCTCCGAAATGGAGAAGGTCCTGGTGGTTGCAGGGGCACCGGTTGGAGGAGATCCCTCCCCTCCTTGTACTGCCTCGGAGCCCTCAGCCGTTTGAGGAGGACCTTGCATAGGGACGGATTTGGGTTCATTGCTTGGCGCCGAGCCCGGATTCTTTCCCATGGAAGCCCTACCGTCTGAGGCTGGGTTTTCTCAAGGACCATGTCTATCACAGGAGGGGCCTCCAGTTGGCCATCCACTCCCAGGACATCGCAGGTACCCTTGGCAGCATCACCAGTCTTGTGTGGGAAGGCACATGCCTTGACCCCGGCAAGGTTTAATATTCCTGCCAGCAGGTCTTTTGGGGGAAGCGACCGAAGGGGCCTGGCTTCCCTCTCCCCCCGAAGGGGGGTTTGCCCTACCGAGCCGCTTTGATGGGTTGTGGTTTGCTATGGGCTGGCTGCTGGCTTTCTTGGCAGTCCCCTTCGAAAGAAAAGGAGGGACTGCCGCTGGAAGCAGGCAGGTGCCTGAAAGCACCTCCAGAGAAGGGGGTGAGTGGGAATCCCCTACACCCGTAGGCGTAGGAGAGGAGTAAGCCTCCTCTCCGGTTAAAGAAATATGGTGGGTCCACAATATGGAGGGACCTCCATTTTTTTCGTGGAGCTGACTAAGGGCGGCTCCGTTGATGACCAAGGGAAATTGGGAAGAGATTTGGGGGGGGGGGGTTCTCATATATGAGCATGGTGGCCCGCTTTTTTACACAGGATGCAATCGCGCATCACCTCTCACAGTAGCCTGCACTGCAACAGGTGCTTACAGGCCTAGCACCACCATTTGGGACCACCCCTCCCGCCTGGTGGCCTGGCAGTCCATCGGCATGGCGGCTCCACCTTAGACATGATAAAACTGATAGAGTGTGAAGAGGAAAGGAAAAGGGATGTGAGGAAGGTATGGGTGGGGATGAAACAGGTTGTTAAAAAAAAACATGCCGAACCGGAGCTCAGGGGTTAGGGAACGTTGTTCCCTACCTCCCCTCAGCTCTGATCCTAGACAGTTGGCTTGATAAGAAGGTCAGCATCTAACCTGTGAAATTAGAGGCTGACTAGAGAAAGTTGTGGGAGAGGTTGTATGAAAACGACGAAGTAGGGGAGAAATACAGGCTATCTGAAGGAAGGAAGAGAGGCTAAGCTGGAGCCGGAGGGAGCGCTGGATCCCGTGTGTGCATTTAGAATAGGATTGTATAGTATTTTTAGTGTAATTCATTCTGGGTTTGCATTTCTTTGTACATAAAATTTGCCAGTTGTAAATAAAAATTGTGATAAATAGCACCTTCATTATACCATTTAAAACAATCAGGCAGCCAACTAGTGATGTGGCAATCAATGTAGGGTTTTGGTGTTTAAAATATGTCAAGAGCCTGAGGGGTTCACCTAGATAGACCTGAGTGGTTTCGAGTGAACCAAACTATTCTTATGTTATGCTAAAATTAAATTAGGTATATCATTGTATAAATCATTATACTCACCATGAAAGAAATTAAAATTAATGAAAAATTCCTGATAACAATATTCAGACATTAGTATTAAACACAAAGATTTTAAAATTGAATCCTCCATGATTAAATCGTTCTAAACTTATTCAACCTTACAAATGTCGAAGTAACATGCCACAATAGACAGTTTGTCATTCAACTTGTTATGCCACCCTTTGTAATGGGATATAGCATTTATTTCTGTGGAAAAAAATATTCATTAGTTATGGCTATCCCCTCCTCTTCCAAACACTCAGCAAAAATCTCTTTATCACTCTTAACTTATCTTATTCTGCTGTCATTTAATATTTTTTCTACATTTAAACCCTAGAACCACACTGAGTCCATGATCCTCTCTACTTTTCACCTCATCCCACTGTTTTTGTCTGAACAATGTTGCCAGTTCTTCTTTAAGTCTCTCTCTCTCTCTCTCTCTCTGTGGACATTGTGTTTCTTTTACATTCTACCATCTCTCTCTGCCCCCATGGACACAACTCACAAGTTATCTACACCATTCCATCTATATATCCAGCCCTTTACTTCCTGGGATTCTTTTCATGCTTTGAACAAAAGTTGGCTTCCATCATACATTTCTTCCATGGAAGGTTCTCTTTTACACCTGTATATTTTCCAACTTTTTTTTATCATTTACTCCTTCTCTAGTATTTTCTGCTTCAGTTGCTTTCCCTTTATTTCCTCTTCCCAAAATAATATTCCCAATTCATACTTCATATCAACTTGTTTCAACCCCCTATACCACTGTAATGAATTATTGACAGCATATACATAACGTGCTTAAGTCTCCAGTCCCATCTCTTGCAGCCTCATTTTATAACCATCTAGTATGCAATTTTATTCCTCCCAGCTAAAGTAAAAGTTAATAGGTTTTTTTTTATTCTTCTAAGCCTACTCCCCTGGCTTACTTTCCACCCCATACTACTATTACTACAGCTCCATTCTATGCCCACACTTTGCCTTACTTCGCACCACCTTTAGTTGCATGCTTTATCTTATTCACTTAAATCTCTCTCTACCCTAAATATAATAATATAATCCACTCTTTTCCCACATCTTGGTCAGGAATTCATTGGTGATAAATGCTATCTCAGTTTTCTTCTTGTCTATTTTTATGACTTTGATCTCATACCCTAGTACTGCTGCTAATCCCTGATCATCCCTTTCTCTCACATTAGCCCATAGCTCTCTGAAAAACTCATTTTTTTTATGATATGCTTAATTAACTATATTGCATGACCCTCAACTTATATTTTATTGACAACCACTTCCCTCCTTAGCTAGCTTTAAATTGGAACTTTTTTCTAACAATATGAGAGTAAATTGTGAAATACAAATCATCAATAGGCTCTTACCCTCTCTATATATGGCAGCTAAAAAGAAATACAGATGTTCTCTTGCACTTGGAAAACTGCCAGGAGCGAAGACAGATAGGTCAAAAATATTTATCCATGTTTGTGATCTTAAAAACAAGGAAGGAACAAAATACAAAATAATGAACAATATACAAGCTGTTTTTACCAAGTTTGTCAATGAAGGAAAATTTACAATTCAATTAAGAGAACCATCGGTTGATATGTGTGTTAGAATGGAGCCTTCTTTACCTTGAAGAATACAACATCGAAGGGTATGAGATAGAGGAAAGTAATGTTTTGGGTAATGAAGGTAGAGGTCTCTTGATATACGTGAAAAGTGGCATTAAGTATAGTAAGGGGGATTTGGTTTCATGTTTCTGTGAGTATTGCTGTCTGGAAATTATGCTCAAGGAGAGAAACTTAACCTAACTCTAGTATATCGGAGTCCAAATAGCCAGGAGGAAAATGACCAACTGTTGCTGGATTTATTGCAAGAGGTAACTGAGATGAAGGCTACATTTAAGATTTTGATGGGAGACTTTAATTTGCCACAAATAAATTAGAAAAATTGCACGACTAACACTGTAATGAATGATTTTGTAACAAAATTTGTGGAAAAGGTGCGCGATTGCTTTTTGACCCAGCATGTGGAGGAAATTACAAGAATAAGGGGTGAAAATGTGGTTAATACCCTAGATTTATTTTTCACAAATGAAGAATCAATAGTTGAAGAGGTCATGATTGGAAATCCACTGGGGAGAAGTGATCATGCTGTGATACAAGTTACATGTAATATGGAGGAGATCGTGGCTCATGATAGAAAAACTATGTATTTGTATGAAAAAGCAGATTATGAGTTGCTGAGAAGGGAACTTAGTATTAATATTGACTGGGTGAAATACCTATCCGAGGCTACCAATATTGAGGAAATGTGGAGCAGATTCAAGTCAAAATTGTATGTTGCAATAGATAAGAGTGTACCCACAAGAAAGATGGGGAATTTAAATCAATCCAGGAAAAGGACGAATAGCAATCTACCAATGAATAAGAAATTATGGTCTAAGATAAAGAAGAAACAGAGGTTGTGGATGAGAATGAAATCCTTGAAGAGTAATCTGAATGTATCTACTAAGAACAAGTATTTAGAGACTGAGAAGGAGTACAGAAAACTGAATAATCAAATTCGAAAAGAAACCCGAAATGTTGTAAAACTAAAAGAAAGGGAGATTGCAAAAAATGTGAAGGATAATCCTAAAATATTTTGGAAATATGTGCAGACTAAGAAAAAAGGAAACCAAGGATTCCTGACTTATACAAGGGCACTGCTGAAGATGGAAAAACTGAAAGTGATCTTCAAAAAGTTGAAGTTTTAGCAAAGCAATTTTTGAAGGTGTTTGTCATGGAGCCAGAAGATGAGGTACCATATTGTGTGATGAAAAATGTACCAACACTGAATCACCTGGAAATTAATAAGGAAAAAATTAAGAAGATCATTAAAAATCTAAAGAGGCATAAATCCCCAGGACCTGACGGAATCCACTCTAGGATTATAAAAGAAGCTATGGAACAATTAGTAGTGCCTTTAGAAATACTTTATCAGTACTCCTTTAAACATAAGGAACTCCCTCAAGATTGGCTAATTGCTCATATTACTCCTATATTTAAAAAGGGTTCCAAGTGTGATCCAGAGAATTATAGGCCAGTCAGTTTAACAAGTATAATCTGTAAGATATTTGAGACAATGATAAGGGAGGAGATAATGGCACACATGAGAACCAATAGTTTATTTAGTGACAAGCAATATGGCTTTATCTCAGGACGATCAACGGTGCTACAGCTCATAAAGGTTCTGGACAGATGGACTGAAATTATTGATGATGGACATGCAGTGGATGTAATATATTGTGATTTTATGAAGGCTTTCGATAGAGTTGCACATAGAAGACTATTCAGTAAAATTAGTAGTTATGGAATTGGAAAGGAGTACCAAGAATGGATTGCAGCATTCCTAACACAAAGACAACAAAGAGTGGTGGTGAAGGGGGAAATGTCAAGATGGAAGCCAGTGACAAGTGGAGTGCCGCAGGGCACTGTTCTCGGACCATTGTTGTTTGTTTTGTTTATCAATGACCTCCCCGATAGTATAGTAAATGACAGCGAAGTATACCTGTATGCAGACGACACAAAGATATTTAGATGCATAAAAGATCAAGAGGATTGTCAAAAGCTGCAGCAGGATGTGCAGGAGGTATACTCATGGAGTGAAAAATGGTTGTTGAGTTTTCATCGGGATAAGTGTAGTTATATGAGAATAGGAAGAACAACTATTGAAGATCAAGGCTACCAAATGGAGAAGCAGCTGAAAAAGATTACTTCTGAGAAGGATGTGGGAGTAATAATCAATGATAAATTGAGTTGTGTAGATCACCTGGCAGAGAAAGTAAATAAAGCCAACAAATTAGTGGGAATAATCAGAAGGACCTTTGTTACATTGGATGCAACTATATTTAAAGCTTTGTTTGTAGCTTTGGTAAGACCACATATAGAGTATGCTAATCAGGTATGGAGTCCTCACCTGGTTAAAGACATTGAGATGGTGGAGAACGTGCAACGAAGGGCTACAAGGATGGTGCCGGAACTTGAAGGACTTAATTATGAAGAGAGACTAAGGAAGCTGAACCTACCAACACTGGCATACAGAAGAGCACGGGGAGACTTAATAGAGACCTACAAGATACTCACTGGAAAATATGATGGGAAATGTAGTCAAGGCATATTGAAACTTCGAGAAGAAAACATCAGCAGGGGAAATTCACTGAAGCTTTTTAAGACAAGGTCACGGCTGGATATAAGGAAGTATGCTTTCCCGTGTAGGGTGATAAATAACTGGAATCAGTTGCCTGAGTGGGTGATTGCAGCAGCATCAGTCAATCAGTTTGAGGTCAGACTTGATAATTTTGGTTTAATCACGAATTGAAATACAATTACAAGGCAAAGATAATTCACCACACGCTGCCGAAGGTTGATAATATAGATCTGGAGTCACAGGCATAAGCCTCTTCCATGAAGGGGAGGTTAGGAGGTTGAGTGGGGAATGTAAGAGGCTGAATGATTTGGTGTTTGAGGTGAGAAGAGATGCAAGTGTGCGATTGAAGGGTGAGATTAGTGCTAAGAGGGTGGAAGATAGGGCTAGGACTGGGAACAGTGTGGAAGTTGTGAGTGATGATGAATGGTGGGTGAAAATGGATAGGATAGATAAGTTAGGACAGGTTAGGTGTGTGAATGAGAGGGACATAGAACCTGTTAGGTTGACTAACAGATTCAATGTCCTGAGAGAGGAAGAGTGTGAAAGTGATTTGCCTGGTGTGATTGTGGATGAAAGCAGGATGGGTGGTAGCGTGACTGAGAGCAGGAGGGAGGGTAATGTTAGGCCAAGACAGAATAGGAGAATGACTGAGGTGCTAGTGATGGGTGACTCTCAGATTAGGTATTTAGATAGGAAGTTGAATGATAGCAAGTGGAAGGGAATGAGAGTTTGTCTGCCGGGTGCTGGTGTAAGTGATGTTTGTGAGAGGTATGATAGGCTGGTTTCTGGGTGTGAGAGGGATGCAGTTGTGATTACGCATGTGGGAGTGAATGATGTAAAGAAGGTGGGTACATGTGAGTTACGTGAGCAGTATAAAAGGTTAGTTGAAAGGATGAGTAAAAGCAGGGTAAAAGGTGTTGTTTCTGGTGTGCTTCCGAGATTGGATGTGGGGGTAGAATGGTTGTCGCGTGCAATTGGTTTGAATGAATTTGTGAAAGGACTGTGTGAGGAGCTAGGATTGGTGTTTGTAGATGTCTGGGGAGGGTTTTACAGGAATAGGAGGTTGTATGCGATGGATGGGCTCCATCTTAGTCGGGCAGGTGTTGAGGTTCTATGGGGGGAGCTGGATAGTGTGATTAGGTCCTTACGGGTGGGAAACTAGAAGCTGTTAGAGGTAAGGGAATAACAGGAATAGAGGGCAGGTGTAGGAAATGGAAGGGATGCAGTGATAGAGGAATAGCTAGGGGAGAGGGCATACTGATGCATTATAGGGGGACTAATGCACAAGTGAATGAGCAGATAACTAGGAATAAAAAAGCACAATGCAATGAAGATGGGAATAATAAAAAAAACTTAAAAATATACTACACAAATGGTCGGAGTATAAGGAATAAGATAGATCTCTTAAGAGCGTTAGCAAGTGAAGAGAATTTTGATATAATTGCGATAACAGAGTCATGGCTTGATTTGGCAGGTAATCACTTTAAACCTGAGGTTGAGATTGAGGGCTTTAACATGTTCCATACAGATAGGAATAGGAAGAGAGGAGGAGGGGTTATTATTTATATTAAAGATAATCTCCAGTGTTGTGTAAACAGTACAATTAAATTAGATGATAACACAGAGTCATTATGGCTAAATGTAAAGGAAGGTAAAAACAAGCTTGTCTTAGGATTATTATACAGACCACCAAATCTTAGTAAGGAAGCTTCAAATCTTCTGTGGCAGGAGATTGAACGGGCATGTAGAAGTAAGCATGTGTGTATAATGGGCGATTTTAATTACAGAAATATAGACTGGGAAGCTCTTGTGGGTGATCAGGAGGCTGAGGAATTTTTGAATGTTGTCCAAGATAATTTTCTGAGGAAGATTATTAACGAACCCACTAGAGGTAATAATATACTGGATTTAGTTCTGACAAATAGGGAAGAAGTTATTAAGGATACTGAGATTGGAGGAAATTTGGGTAATAGTGACCATTGTGAAATTAGATTCAAGATGAAATGGAATGGTATTGATAGTAGCATGAACAATGTTAAAATTCCTGACTTTAGAAGAGCAAATTATAATGGGCTCAGGACTTAACTGGAGGCAGTTGTACAGAAACCAGGCAATGAAATCAATTCAGGAATAGATTCAATGATATCAGTTAGTGGAGACAATAATCACCAGGAGGAAGAGATTACAATTGAAGAGGAGTATGAAAGAATAATTGAGCAATTAATTACAGGTCAGATGATTAACATTCCATATAAGGAGATTAGGACTAAAAATAATGACCCAAAATGGATGACAGATAAAATTAAGCATTATATTGGCATTAAAAAGGGCATTTATAGGAAAATAAAAAATGGAGAGGATCACTTAAGGCAGAGATATAATGAACTAGCAAGAGATGTTAAAAAGTTAGTTAGAGTAGCAAGGAGAAATTATGAAATTAAAGTGGCAAATAGGGCAAAGTAAGATCCTAAAAGTTTTTATCAATTATACAAAACTAAGGTTAGAGATAAAATAGGCCCACTTATAGATTCCAATGGAGAATTAGTGAATGATAGGGACTCAATGGCTGGAATGCTAAATGACTTTTTTCTCTCAGTATTTACACAGGAGGATACTCTAAATATACCTGAGGTGTCAATGATCTTTCGGGGTAATGATGAAGAGAAATTAAAGGATATCTTGATCACAAAGGAGATAGTGACAAAGGAAATTGATAAAATCAAAAGTATTAAGGCACCCGGTCCTGATGAGCTCTTTCCTAGAATTTTGAAAGAATGTAAGGATGTGTTAAGTGAGCCCCTAGCATGCATCTTTAGAAAATCATTGGAGAGTGGCATTGTGCCAGTGGCATGGAAGAAAGCCAATGTGATACCTATATTTAAGAAAGGGGATAAAACAAATATGTCTAATTACAGACCAGTAAGTTTGACATCAGTGGTAGGGAAAATGATGGAATCTATTATAGCAAGGAATATTAGAGATCACTTGGATAAGCATAAGTTGATAAAAGAATCACAGCATGGCTTTAGTAAGGGTAAATCCTGTCTCACTAATTTGCTGTCTTTTTATAGTAAGGTGTATGAAGCAGCAGATAATGATGAAAACTATGATATTTTATACTTGGACTTTAGTAAGGCTTTTGATCGAGTGCCACACTTACGACTTCTGAGCAAAGTTAAAGCACACGGGATCGATGGCAGTATATTTAGGTGGATTCAGTCATGGCTTGGTGACAGACAGCAAAGAGTTAGTATAGATGGAGTTAAATCTGAGTGGGGGGGTGTTAGCAGTGGAGTTCCTCAAGGATCTGTTTTGGGTCCCTTGCTATTCTTAATTTATATTAATGATCTTGACATAGGTATAAGTAGTGACCTGAGTAAATTTGCTGATGATACTAAGCTAGGTAGGGCCATTAGGGCTGATTCTGATGCTGTTGTAATGCAGGAGGAATTGACCATTCTGTCCAATTGGGCCGAGAAATGGCAAATGAAGTTTAACATAGACAAATGTAGTGTACTTAGTATAGGTAGAAATAATCCATTGAATAGTTATAAATTAAATGGCCGAATTTTAGGGAGGACTGATTGTGAGAGAGACTTGGGTATTTTGGTAAGTTCAGACCTTCGTCCTAGAAAGCAATGTCTAAATGCTAAGAATAAAGCTAATAGGATATTGGGATTCATTAGGAGGAGTGTAAGCAATAAGAGTGCTGAAGTCATTCTAAAACTGTATCTGGCGCTAGTTAGGCCTCATCTAGACTATGCAGTACAATTTTGGTCACCATATTATAGGAAGGATATTGATTTGCTTGAGTCTGTGCAGAGAAGGATGACAAAGATGATTGGTGGGCTAAGGAACTTACCTTATGGTGAAAGGCTCAGAAAACTAAATCTACATACATTGGAAAGGAGAAGAGTCAGAGGGGAATTGATTGAAGTCTTCAAATGGGTAAAAGGATATAATAAAGGGGATCTGGGTAAGGTTCTTATACTTAGTGAACATGACAGGACACGTAGCAATGGGTTTAAGCTTGATAAGTATAGGTTTAGGAAGGAGATTGGGAGGAATTGGTTTACAAATCGTGTGGTAGATGAATGGAATAGGCTCACTAGGCATGTGATAGAAGCCTCCTCTCTGGGTAGTTTTAAGAATAGATTAGATAAATATATGGATGAAGCTGCTAGATGGGACTGACTTTTTTTTATGTACATATGTATATATTTTTCTAAGGAGTGGGGAGATTATATTTTGCGGTTGCATGAATGGACATAATCCTCTGGATGCATTTTATGTATATTGTAGATTAGATCTGACGAACTCCTGTAAAGGGTGACAATGTTGATGACTTTTCTCTGGTAAGAAATCTTTTGTGTGTTGAATGGAACAGGAGCTGCCAAGTGTAGGCCATGAATGGTCTTTTGCAGTCTCCTTCTTTTCTTATGTTCTTATGTATCTGTAAAAGATTCTTGAAACTTCTCCATCATGCTCTCAAAAATGAAAAGTTAGATACACTTCACTTCTCTCACCTAAATCGAGTCAAACAGAAACAAATTGAAAAACCAAAGACAAAACTTTCAATTACTAGTTGCAAAGACTATCCCTTAAGTACCACCTTCCCTCATATGCTTGAATTTTTGAGAATTACAGGAATTAAATTAAACCAAATTGAAAATAGAATGATCAAATTAAAGCACTTGTATTCTCTTAATCTTTCTGCAAATCAAACTGCAGACATTCCATTCGAATTAGGTTCTATGAGTTAACTTCTCTGAATTTAAGTGAAAATAGGATCTCTCAATTGTTCCAATCTTTTCACTGGTCAAATTAAAAACACTCACCATATCTTAAATATTTCTAATAATGAAATACCGAGCAGTTCATTCATCCTTTCTGTCCTCCTCCTCTCTCTCTATCCCTTTCATACCCATTACACTCCACCACCATATGTTAGTTTCATTTTCCTTGCAAATTCTATATTTAGCTCCCCATTCACTCCATCCATACATTCTTTCATTGGTCTCCAATGAGCCTGTTCTGCCTTAAACAACAACTGGCTCCCTAAACTACCATCATAGAATTTCTCAGCTTTTGCTTTCCAGTTATTCCTATACATCCACAAAGTCCTCTTTCACCTAATCCCTTTTACCTATTCTGTGTGCCACATATTTTATTCTTCTATTTTATCACTATTTGTTGCCTGGTAAAGCGGTAGGTCAATTGCAGCAATAAAGCAATTGGTAGTTAATGAGTATACCTAGATAACTCTTATCATTAACCTGTTTTAATTTTAGACATTTGAATGAGAATTTGAAGGGATAGTGTTTAATGAAAACAAGGTTCATTACAAGAGGGACAATTGTAAAAAAAAAAAGAAGGAAAATGAGTGGGTATCGAGAATAAAAGCGTTAACCGAGGCAAACAGGGAAAATATTTCGGGGAATTAAATAAATTTGGAATGTTTATACACTATTATTTTAACTTAAAAATTGAATAATTTATATAAATAGATATAAGTAAAATAACTTAATAGTTATGGTATATGATAGTAAAACCACTGTATAGGAGCCAAAAGTTTAATTTACGAGACTAGTTTCAGTATATAGTTTATCATACCCTCTTCAGTTGTACACTGAGAATGTGATTGTTACATAAGTCTATAAATAGCGT
Organism: Ceratothoa steindachneri; assembly: GCA_963969495.1. Taxonomy (NCBI): domain Eukaryota; kingdom Metazoa; phylum Arthropoda; class Malacostraca; order Isopoda; family Cymothoidae; genus Ceratothoa; species Ceratothoa steindachneri. The sequence goes on along the minus strand of OZ018323.1, from coordinate 93,936,236 downwards.
ATAGTCAAAAAAAAAAATAAAGAAACACAAAACAGGGGCGGGAAAGGTCATTAATCATAGGGTGCGAGTCTGAGATCATTGTCATGCTGTTTACGATGAGGTTACAGGAATGGGGCTGCATTTCAAATGCCCATCTGACAAATTAAAATTGGGAATTTCTCCTACTAATATAGATTCTACTATTGGTAATACTTCAGATTCGGGGCGCACGGTAAATGGCGCTGTTAGTCGGCTGCAATTTTGGGCTACAGCATATCTCTTATGACGTCAGACGGTAGCGTCAGATGTTAACAATATCGGCGTTATATTTTTTGTTGTTTTGGGGATTTGTAACTTTTAGTCTATTATTTACTAAATATCTGCGCTCTGCTCGTTTATAGTTTTTTTTCTGGTAATTGTGAAGATGATGGCCGGATCCTAGGCCTAGTTTTTGGGGGGCTATTTTGGGCTACTTTTCGTTGTTACTTTTTTAGAGATGAAATCGAAGAATTTTATGGCGATTTTCGTTTTTATACTGGGGGCTGTGCCCCCTAGACCCCCCAATTGATTGAAACTCAGGATCATCGTAGGGTGGTCCTCCCCACAGTGATATCTCCCCTACGAACAGTCCCCTTGAATTTACTGGGTTTTTTCCCCAAACAGATTTTTACTGGCAGAAAAACCTAACCTAATGACAAACAATACTTACTTTTATAGGTTTCTTTATTAGTTTATGCGCCTCTAGATAATCTAAAAGTTTTTCGCGATTATACAAAATAAAGCTGAATTCGAATAACGAAGAAGCACATGGAGAGAACAAAACGCAATAACGAAACAAAAACATTTGCAAAACGGGTCCTATTTATAAGCTACGACGTTGCCAGTAACGAGCTGTTATCGTTCAAGGCAAACAAAAAATACGAAAACAAAACAATAAATGATTATCAAGAAACCTTACCTAACTTAGAAAAAAACTATAAACGAGCAGAGGCTCAAATATTTAGTAAATAATACAGACTAAAAGTTACAAATCCCCCAAACAACAAAAAAATATAACGCTGTGATTGGTTACATCTGAAGCTACCGTCTGACGTCATAAGAAACATATTGTATTCCAAAATTGTAGCCTACTAACAGCGCCACCTACCGTGCGCACCGAATCTGAAGTATTACCAAAATTGGGATTATATACTGGGGGGCTGTGCCCCCCAGACCCCCCCAATTTAATGAAACTCAGGATCATCGTAGTGCGGCCCACACATCGTGTTTACCCCCCAATGAGCCGTCCCCTATAAATGTACTCCAAAAACGTGAAACATTTTGGAACACGGACGAAATAGTACATTTTATCGGCCGGGCCGCTCGTCTACATATTTACCAAGATATTTACATGTGTTATATTGAATGTGATCATACCCTGAGTATGAATACGAATGATATAAACCCAAGTGATAAGACGACAGGGTATAGCCACAAGGAGTATCCAAACACAGGTTATAACCTCATAGGGGACTTGTCTAGGGGACAAGTGGCTTCGGGGATGCAAGCAGTATAAAAGCTAGAGGATATCAACAGATTGGTTAATATAAAATGCACCAGACAAGGGTTGTGATTGGTTGAAAACAACGCTACAAGTCGTAAGTATGGAGTACATGAGTTATAAGTTAAATAAGTAAGCTCTTAAATAGGAAAAATGCCAACGGCATTTTAGGAACTTTTATAGGAGCTGGCCAAGATGACAGCTGCTACAATACACCCACCACGTTAGAAAAGGGTTTGATGCGAGTCCGGATATCTGAGGTCTCTTTACAATGTGACCAGACCTTGTGATGATGCCAGTGGGCTGGCTGGCTATGATTGCTTGGAGAAAAATTGGTAAATATGCAGATTGGTGGCGCGAACGATGGGACGTAAACTATTTCGTCCGTGTTCCAATATGTTTCACGTTTCTGGAGTAAATTTAGAAGGACTGCTCGGGTGGGGGTAAACACAACGGGAGGACCCCCCTACAATTATTCTGAGTTTCAATCAATTGGGGGGTCTGGGGGCACAGCCCCCCCACCCACACACAGTATATAAGAATATAAGAAAAGAAGGAGACTGCAAAAGACCATTCATGGCAGCTCCTATAAATGTTTCTAGAATATTTTTCGGTAAATATGTAGATTAGCGGCTCGGACCCAAAAGTGGTTTTTGTGTGTTTATATTTCGTTCACCCCTACCACAATATTCATGCGCGTTTGAGTCATATTCGAAATATAGCCGACGCGATTTTTTTTGTAAAAGAAATGCCCGAAACTAAACAAACGAAAAATGCTATTTACTACGCCACTTTTGGTTAAATCATTAACTTCTGTAAACGTTAGAACATTATTCTATAAACAATTAGGATTATATACTGGAGGGCTGTGCCCCCCAGACCCCCCCAATTGTTTGCAACTCAGGATCATCGTAGGGGGGTCCCCTATTGTGTTTACCCCCACATGAGCCGTCCCCTTAAATTTACTCCAAAAACGTGAAACATTTTGGAACACGGACGAAATAGCGCGTCCCATCGTTCGAGCCGCCAATCTACATATTTACCTTATTTTCTAAATAGGACTCAAACGCGCATGAATATTCAGGCACGGGTGAACGAAATATAAACACAGAAAAATCCCCTTTTTCGACCGAGCCGCCAATCTACATGCTTACCCTAAAATTGCTGACAATGGAATGAGATGTAGTCAAAGCACTGTCACATGCAAAAGTGGACAGATTGATGATAATCCATTTGGTTGTCCTCTCTGGACGCTTTGAGTCTGACTTTCTAATTGTGAGGTGACCAGAGGTGGAGAGTTGGTCATCTGACTGGCCAGCTCTGATGATGGGGTTTCCTGCAACAAAACAGGGTAACACTTCAGTTTCGGGGCGCACGGTAGGTGGCGCTGTTTATAGGCTACAATATATCTTATGATGTTAGACGGTAGCGTCAGATGTGAACAATTACGCGTTATATTTTTTTGTATATGAGTATATACTGGGGGCTGGGTGGTCCCCTCACAGTGATATCTCCTCCATGAGCAGTCCCCTTGAATTTACTGGGGGGTTTTCACCCAACAGCTTTTTACTGACAGAAAAACCTATCCTAATGACAAACAATACTTACTTTTATAGGTTTCTTGATTAGTTTATACGCCTCTGAATAATCTAAAAGTTTTTCGCGGTCATGCAAAATAAATCCGAATTCGAATAACGAAGAAACACAACTAGAGCACGAAAAAGCAATAACGAAACAGAAAAAAAATGCAAAGCGGGTCTATTTCTAGCTACGACGTTGCCAGTAAGAAGCTGTAATTGTTCACTGCGAAACAAAAAATACGAAAACAAAAGAAAAAACTATAAACGAGCAGAGGCGCAGATATTTAGTAAATAATACAGACTAAAAGTTACAAATCCCAAAACAACAAAAAAATATAAGGCCGTGATTGGTCACATCTGAAGCTACCGTCTGACGTCATAAGAGATATATTGTATTCTAAAATTGTAGCCTACTAACAGCGCCACCTACCGTGCGCCCCAAATCTGAAAAACTACCTAAAACAGGAGGCAGCCGCAATCTGGAAGAAGATATGGGTGAGGTAGAGGTAATCGGTGGAGGAGGTTAGGTAGTAGTGAGTTAGCGGAATCACTGGACCATTTTGCGAGATTGCAGAATGAGAAAAGGATGAGGACAGTTCAGGGTGAATAGGATCAATAAAAGCGGGTTTCAATACTCAGTACTTTGATAGTGTATCTTAGCAGTAGCAATATTCTACTTAAGAGGCATTATATTAGATGGTAATTGTGTAGAGTACAGCCGGATCCGAGGCCTAGCTTATTTGGGGCTATTTTTGACTACTTTTCGTTGCTACTTTTTCTGAGATGAAATCGATGAAGTTTATGGCGATTTTCGCTTCTATACTGGGCGGCTGTGCCCCCCATACCTTCCCAAAGATTGAAACTCAAGGTCATCGTAGGCACATCCCCACGGCGAGCCGTCCCCAACAACGAGCCCACGCTCAAAATAATCGGTAATACTTACGTCAGACGGGTGGGTAGAGTTTACAGGTGGCGAGCCAGAACTCGTGGAATCTCTTTTTAAAAAATCAAAGAAGAGAAATCAATACGGAAACAAAAAAATGAAAAAGTCGTTTTTTTAGTCAGAATTAGGAATTGAGGCTTCAGTAACAAAGCCAAAATATAGTTTAATCGAGCATGAAAATTTAACGAACACACTACGCAGGAAAATGACATTTTGACGAATGGCCCGAAAAACGCGTGGGTGGGGGGTTTAAATACGACCCGCGCGGCCGGAAAAGTGTTGACTTTTTTTTACCGAAATTGAGAATTTGTGTTTCTTGAACTACACATATATAACAATAAAAAACTAATACTGAATGCATCCTTTTGGAACAATAATCAAAATGAAGGTCGTAAAAAAAAACCCTTTTAAAAAATCAAAGAAGAGAAATCAATACCGAAGCAAAAAACTGAAAGTCGTTTTTTCTTCAGAATTAAGTAGTGAGGCTTCGTTAACAACACCGAAATATAGCTTAATCGAGCATTAAACAATGGAAAATTAAGTAACAAGTAATTAAAAAGGTAGAATATATAAAAAAAGAAATTCGGGGAAAAAACATCTAAAATAACAGAAAAACCTAGTTTTGATCAATATAAAAAGCACAAAAAGCCTTGAAACAGATAGTTTTCTGATTGGTCATTGACGAAACTAAATACAGATGTGTGATTGGCCAGTGCGATAGCAGAAAAACACTGAAAAGTAGCCCAGAAAATAAGTAGAATCGTGTCCGGCCATACTCGCATCAGTTACCGCTTTCTGATGATGTATGGTATAGGAATGATCCATAATCTATTTTACTTTTAATAAGGGATATATATATATATATATATATATATATATATATATATATATATATATATATATATATAATAGATGAATTCAAGGTAATACTTCAGTTTAGGTGCGCACGATAGTGGGCGCTGTTTCTGGGCTACAACTCTGGGCTACAATCTAGGCCTTATGACATCAGACGGTAGCTTCAAAGGGGACCAATCACGGCGTTGTATTTGTTTTGTTATTTTGTTTTTCCTTTTTTCTTTATTATTTAGTAAATGCCTGCGCTTCTATTTAATTATATTATTTAGTAATGCATTGATTTTTTTATAATTACTAATGTGTTAAACTTTGTGTGTTTCGTTTAACTATTTTTGTGAAACTAAACCATTAATTTCACACACTGGCAACTTATTTCCACCTTATTTTAAAAATTGGAAACCCTGAAACCGAGCAGTTAAAAGAGCGCGATACCCATGAATACTGTTTGTTCGACTTCATTACGACATGTGTTCATTCCTCGGTCAATTTAATAGACTTTTATATGGATCATGGTGTCATTTGAAAGAAGTGCGGCTCAATTATAGTAGTGAATGGTGGAGATAGGGTAAACCTGAAAATCTGCGCCACGCGATCGCCTCCGCTGTTCCCCGGTCATAGCGGCATAATATTTCGTCATGTTCCAATATGTTTACCTTTTTTTTTTTACTAATTTCGAGTTGTGGCTCGTGAAGGTGATCACCCTGCGATGACCCTGAGATTTCAATGAATTGGGAGGGGGAAGGGGGTCCCAGTATATAATCATAATTGTTTATAGAATAATGTTCTCACGTTTTTTTGTTTTTTTTTAACAAATCGTTTCTGCGCGTCTGAACGAAACATAAAAGCAACTTGGTCCCGATAGATTTCGGTTGAAATCTATTTACAAAGCGACTAAATTTTTAATTTTTTTTTAGCGGCAATAGCCTAAATTAAACGGCGCTATCGTCTTTGTTATTTTGATAAACGTGCTATCGGCTCTGCACGTTTATCGAAATAATAAAAAAGATAGTGTCGCCTACTTTAGGCTATTTTCGCCAAAAAACTAACATTTTTAGTTACTTTCGAAATGAGAAGCTTCGCCTTTTGACGTCTGACGTTATAAGGCCCTAATTGTAGCGCAAATTTGTTGCGCAGAAACAGCGCCTCCTATCGTGCGCCCCTAAACTGAAGTATTATCGTATTCTATTTGATCACAATTTGTATTTGCATGATATTTTTCCGAGTAAAATGCCAGATTTACATTTCTCTATTAATGAAGTAATATGAGCTGCCCAAGTTAGTCCCTGATCTAGTACCATACCCAAGTATTTATGAGTTGGTATATAATTAATAAGGTGATTTAATACTATCAGCTCTGGCAAGTTCTGTTCCCTGTGGCATTATATAAAATTATCATTTAGTTTTAGTAGGAGAAAAGTTGGTGCCCCATTTTTGTGACCACTCAGAGATAGAGTCCAGGATATCTTACATCTGGTTGTGCATTTGATCTAAGTTTTCACCAAGCAGACACACTGCATGCAATATCCTCAGCGTACTATGCTTAGTATATTTTTAGATTTTTTAATAAATCATTTAACAGGATTGAAAATAGGAGCAGGCTTTTTTCACTGCCGTGTGGTAAACCAATTTGAGCAGCAAAGTTTTCTGAGGGGTGATTAGATATGGAAATTCTTGTAATTCAGGATGAAATGAAGTTTTTAATAAAGCTGGGGAGATGGCCACGCAAACCCATCTTGTATAGTTTTTCATAAAGACTATGGTGAGGAATTATCTGTGAGATCAACCAGAAAAATTGCAAATTTGGTTTATAAGAAGTTATAGAGCCCTAAACCGATTTCTGAAATTTAAGGTCAATCTGACCAACGGTCAGATTTTGTTTTTTGTTTTTTTTTAATTTTAAGAGCTCATCTGGCGCCTGCCTACTTGGGCATAAGTCGCCGTACTCCACATAGCCCAATACTAGGCTGTATTAGAAAATAAACAACAAAACAAATAATATGTAACTAACAAATAATGAGAAAAAGCAAGAGAACAAGAAGGAAGCATGCCCCGGCATCGGGGGTAGGCCCGCATCCCCCGGCGCAGGAACATGCGACCTACAAAAAGCAGAAAAAAGTCAAATAAAGGGGAGAAGGCCGGCCTCCTCCAAAATGTCATAGAACACATAAGTCAATGTGCACGAATGCGTCCCGAATACAATGGATAAGCGGTATCGACCCCACTCAGGTAACGTGCGCAAAGATCGCCCAGACTGGGACATTCAATAAGAATGTGCAGAATAGTCTGGGAGACAACGCTATCATCGCAATAAGGCACTGGCGAGCGCTCCATCAAATGGCGGTGCGTCCCACGAGTGTGTCCAATTCGGAGACGACAGGGGGCAACCTGAAGCCCTCAGGGCATTGGGGGTAGGGGGGCATGGGAACAGTCACAGCGAAATGACACAACATAACTTTAAGTTTCCTTCGACCGCCTACTATCTTCTTTGCCAAGCAGCCTGTATACTTGCCATGTAATCGGTGTGAGGAATAACGAAATGCTGGTCTCGTCGCCCGGTCCTCGCGGACTATTTGGCGAACTCGTCATCCGCAATTCCTACTGTCCAGGAACCCAGCAGAAGATAATTTCCACAATGACCGTCTCCCATCTAGTTTGCAAAGCAGCCGGCAGACCTGCCTGTATTCCAGCTATATAGTCGGTGTGAGGAAGAGCGAAAGGCTGGTCCGGTCGCCGAGTCCTCACGGAACCTTTAGCGAGCTCATTTTCCGCAATTCCTCAATGTCTAGGAAGCAAACAGAAAATAATCTCGAAATGCGCCCGACTTGCTAAAACCATGGAAACAGGGATCGCGAACTAAGGGAGGCGGAGATTTCAATGCCCCGAGAGGATTCAGGGCGCTTTATGATCACAATCAGATCTCCGAACGGGGCACGTCGTGTAATCTCGTGTAGCGAGTGGTGTATTGCCCCCAGTTCGGCTGTGAAGACAGACACAGCGCTTAGCAGAGCCCCACTGACTCAAAACAAAGGGGATAAGGCGTGGAAGCCAAACCCTCTTAGGACTTGGAGCCATCCGTATACACTGGCACGGTTCCAGCGTGACACGAGGTATGCTCCAAAAAGGGCTGAGAGCAATACTCCCAGCGCTGTAGAAGATTTAGGAGCAGAGGCGTAGCGACAAATAACCAAAGGTGGTACCATGCAAGGTGGCGTCCTAAGAAGAACCAAGGGCTCCACTGGCCCGAGAGCTATACCTAGCTCTTGAAGGAGTTTCCTGGCCCTAAACCCAAAGGGCTTAGGGAATGACTGGCGTCTCTCGGCCGCATAGGTATGGTCGAAATCAGCTGCGGATGCAGTGAGAGCTGTTGACGACTGAGGGAGGCGCCGGGCTCGTGCGTACAGGCGAATAATACACTGTGCACAGCGTAGAGCCAGTGGCATCTCCCCAGCATCGACTAGTAAGCTCTCAATGGGGGAAGTGCGGAAGGCACTGGTCGCCAGGTGAAGGCCGGTGTGGTGGATCGAGTCCACATTCCGCAATAAACGCTCAGCTGCGGATGCATAAAACTCACATCCGTAGTCGAGCTTCGAACGAACAAAGGATCGATAAAAAAGTAGGGCAGTAGCCCTATCAGCGCCACAAACGCTGAACGTCACGGAACGGAGAATATCCATGGCGTGGTTACAAGAAACACTACGGCTGAAAATATGAGCCTCCCAGGTGAGGCGTCGGTCGAATAAAAAACAGAAGGAAACGGGACAATTCAACCACTTCCAGGCGTGCCCCATTAAGAACTAAGTCTGGGTGAGGCTGGAGCCGTGGATGGCGGCAGAAGTGCACCACCTTAGTCTTTGCTAATGACAACCGAAACCTGTGCGCTTCGGCATAGCGAGAGACGCGGTTCAATGCCTGTTGGAGTCGACGCTCCAGAGTTGGCATCTGGGGCTGGGCCAAAGGAGATCGAAAGGTCGTCCACATAGAGCGTAGCGAAAACATCTTTCGGCATCCCCGATGTGATGCCGTTGATGCTGAGGGTAAAGACTGTGACACTGAGGACACTTGCCTGCGGGACACCCTCTTCCTTCTTTTTTGGGCCGGAGAGGGCTCCCCAACCAGTACGTGGAATCGACGATCTCGCAAAAATTCAGATATAACGATTGGGAGGCCTTCCCTCGCCCCCATCGTGAGGAGAGTCTCAATGATACCGTATCGCCATGCGGTATCATAGTCCTTCTTCAGATCGAAAAACACCGTAGCGTAGTGCTGTCTACGAATAAAGGCCTCGCAGACGGAATTTTCTAGTCGGAGCAGAGCAGCCAACGTGTTGTGGCACTTGCGGAAGCCGCTCTGTTCAGAAGACAGATAGCTACTGCTGTCCAGAATTAAAGCTAATCTAACATTTACCAATTTCTTCATCAACTTGTTGCACACGCAAGAGGTTAGATTGATTTGGTGGAAACCAGCCGGAGTAGTGATTTCTTCCCGGTTTGCGAAAGGCGAGCAGAGTAGCGATTCGCCAGGAATCCGGGAGGAGACCCTCTACCCAGATCTTGTTGAACAAATCTAACAGAAAGGCCATGCCTCGCTCACCCAGGTGTCGAAGCATGGCGCATGGGACATCGTCCGGACTTTGGGCGGGGTCCGCGCACGAAGCAGGAATAGAACGCAACACACTTCGAGTAAACCGGTCGTTAAAGTGTTCTCCGCCTTGGGAGATAAAGTCCAGTCGGCAGTCTTCCGCTACATCACGACGCGCATTAAATGATGGCAGAGCAGCATCCAGACTAGAGAATGCGGAGAAAGATGTCGCGAAGGATTCCGCCACGGAATTGGAGTCCGAGATTGCGGTCCCATTCTCCTGGAGAGCGGAAGTGGGGTCCTGCGAGAACTTGCCCCGAATCCCTTTGACTCGCTTCCACACCTCAGCTATAGGGGTCTTCCCGTTACGTGAATACACGTATGCCCGCCAAGAAGTGCGGCGGGCGTGCCTCGAAATATACCGTAACCTAGCTCGACGAAATTCACCGACACTAAAATCATACGGGCGAAGCTTATAGCGCATGTAGGCATAATGCTTCTGCTTGACGGCCGTCTCACACTCTGCTTACCACCACGGGAGTGGTCGCCGTGCAAAACAGCCAGACCTTCTAGGAATAGTAGCTAGGCCCGCAGCCATGATGTTGACGGAGACGAACTTAACGGCCTCATCTACCGACCTAAACTCCTCGACTGAGATAGAAAATTCATTCATTTTTGAAATACCGACCACCACGCCAAGCACCACCGGTGTGGGCTCTCGGGTGGCAGCGGTCCTGAAAATTTTATTTGAATGGGAAAGTGATTACTACCATAGAGGTCATCGACCACCCCAATATCAAAATAAGGCTGTGTATCCAGAGAACACAAAGATAGATCGATGCAGGAAAATCAAGCGGCTCTCAGGCAGTGATGCGTAAACTCATCCATATTTACGACACCCATCTCAAGCTCGTCGATCAGTCAGCAAGGACTTGACCCCGGGGATTAATGGAGTTGTCTCCCACTAGGAGGTGTCTACCGTTTAGATCTCCGAGCAGAGAAAGAGCCTCGGCAACTATGCCACGACGCGGCGGAAGTACCCCGCGTCGAAGTGGGCTGATGGTAGAATGTACGCAGAAATAACAGTATATCTCCTATCAAGGTGCAGCTGTGCAGCTGCACAGCTACTGCCCAGAAGGGGGAAACCAAAGCGAAGAATAGAAAGTTTATTGAACCGGAACTAGTTTCGGTATGAAGTTTTCCGTACCATCTTCAACCGTTAACAGAGATAAATTGACAAATATAACAGAAATACTAAAATATAGATAAACCGGCAACTAATATTAATAAGGAGGCGTTAGTTTTAGATTATTAACGATATCTTTTTAAAATGAGGTCTGATACATAGCGGCTGCATTTGTGTTGACCTTCTGACTGATTAAAGTTTGGGATTTCTTTGATTAATATAGATTCGATAATTTTTGTTTCATTACAATCGTTACATTAGTAAATTATTTGGGCACTAGGGAAACCAATTATGTGGATGGTGTTTTTCACATGGGTGAAAATGCTAGAAACTTCGCTTGCTTTACGAAAATCCCTCTTATGTTCCTAAATAATATATATATATATATATATATATATATATATATATATATATATATATATATATATATATATATATATATATATATATATATATATATATATATATATATATCCATTAAACCACATTGAAAGAGAAAACGGAATAATTTTTCCCTGCAGTAATATTTTGATTACCTTTTTCGAAAAAATCCATGCAGGGAAGCGATTCGAACCAGGCACACTGAGGCAGCGAGCACCTCAGTGTGCCTGGTTCGAATCGCTTCCCTGCACGGATTTTTCGAAAAAATGTAATAAAAATATTACTTCAAGGAAAAATTATTCCGTTTTCTCTTTCAATGTGGTTTAATGGATTCATTTTCATTATTCTCTCGTGCTACTTTGAGATATATATATATATATATATATATATATATATATATATATATATATATATATATATATATATATATATATATATATATATATATATATATATATGAATAACGTTATAGCCACGAGGAAAATGAAACAACGGAGAACTGCGAGGCCTTTCGACTAATGGTCCTTTACTGAGCAGACTAAAAGACAGGGAAAAAGAGAAAGATATTTATACACCTGATTAATGAAAATATGGGATATAAAGATTTATAGGGGTGGGATTTCCAGATACCTGGAAAAAACCTATTAACAAGATGAGCCGTCAGGGTTAAAAAAAAGTTTACGGGTTACAAAAGAAAGGACGGGGCAATGTTTGGGAATCACATATGCAATATGAAAACAAAAAAAAGTTTATACATGATAACTAGAAAATATGACAAAATAAAAATATGAGGAAAGGTTTTTTATATAAATAAGCTAAAATAACTTCTATGTGGTAATCATTAATTCAGAAATTTTATCTTTAAAGTCATTCTTAAACATTCTTTTGATACAAGGGTCCAAAAAATACATTCCAGGGCTGAGATTAAAATTCGAAGTCAGTTGTATAAATGCCGATTCTAAAAGATTTCGTGAAAAAAAGTCATTTGATTTGGCAATCACAGAACTCTCCTTCCAATTAATACGATGGGAATTTTCACTCAAATGGATAAAAATGGCATTTGATGTTTGCCCAGTGCTTACAGAGTACTTATGTTGCTTAATACGCACATTCAGATCCTTGCTAGTTTGCCCAATATAAAATGAAGGGCAATCCAAACAAGGGATTTTATAAATTACGTTATTTGTTTCATTAGGGCAATTTTTTATTAACATTCTTTTTAAAGTATTAGTATAAGAGAAAACAAGATTTACATTAAGTGTTTTTAACAATGTTTTTACGGTTTCAAAGCCATTAAAATAAGGTAAAATGAGGATATTCTTGGGCGCTTCCTTCTCAATAATACTTTCGTTATAAAACTTTTTTTTGGCTTTAATATAACAAATATCAAGTATATTTTCTGGATAACACAAGTCTGCACCGATTTTTCTTATAGATTCAATTTCCTGATCCAAATATTGAGGACTGACAATGCGCAACGCACGTAAAAACATAGAGGAAAAAATTGATATCTTAATATTAAGATGGTGGCCTGAATAAAAATGGACATAGGTTAAGTTGTTGGTTGGTTTCCTATAAATACTAAAATTGCAATTAAATGATTCCCTATGTATTAAGACATCTAAGAATGGAAGGCAATTGTCTTTCTCTAATTCAACAGTAAATTTTATGGAAGGTACCTGGTTATTTAAATTGGAAAGCAAATTATTTACATCAATATTAAAAGGCAAAATAATTAAAATGTCATCAACATATCTATACCACTTTAAGGGGATATCAATGATATTAGGTAAATATTGTTTTTTGAAGAATTCCATATACAAATTTGAGAGTAGGGGAGATAAGGGGTTGCCCATTGCCATACCAAATATTTGTTGGTAAAATTCACCATTAAAAACGAACTTACAGTCACAAATGCACAACTTAATGAGTGAAATAATATGACTTACAGATAGAGGTAATTCATGATGAGTAAGCTCATTACTAAGATAATCTAAAATGGAATCAATAGGGACTTTGGTAAAGAGAGAGCAAACGTCAAAACTTACCAACCTATCATTGGGGCAAATAGTAATTTGATTTAATTTTTCTACTAAGTCAAGGGAGTTGAGTAAATGAGAACCAGATATTGTTCCAAGTAAAGGGGACAACAGTTTGGTAATATATTTTGATAATTTATATGAAACTGAACCAACTGTGCTAATAATAGGCCGCATAGGGTTGTTATCTTTGTGTGTTTTTACCAACCCGTATAAGTAAGGTAACGAGGGAGATTTTTCTGACAAAACACCTATTAATTCCTTCTTATCTTTAAGGATTTTTTTCAGTATACTATTGAAATGTTTAATAACTTGATCTAAGGGGTTCCTTGTTAATTTTATGTAAGTCACACCGTCAGCCAGTAGGGCATGCATGCGCGATATGTAATCATTTTTATCAAGAATTACGATACTATTCGACTTGTCGGCTTTTGTGATATGTAATGCGTTAAACATTGTTAAAAACACTTAATGTAAATCTTGTTTTCTTTTATACTAATACTTTAAAAAGAATGTTAATAAAAAATTGCCCTAATGAAACAAATAACGTAATTTATAAAATCCCTTGTTTGGATTGCCCTTCATTTTATATTGGGCAAACTAGCAAGGATCTGAATGTGCGTATTAAGCAACATAAGTACTCTGTAAGCACTGGGCAAACATCAAATGCCATTTTTATCCATTTGAGTGAAAATTCCCATCGTATTAATTGGAAGGAGAGTTCTGTGATTGCCAAATCAAATGACTTTTTTTCACGAAATCTTTTAGAATCGGCATTTATACAACTGACTTCGAATTTTAATCTCAGCCCTGGAATGTATTTTTTGGACCCTTGTATCAAAAGAATGTTTAAGAATGACTTTAAAGATAAAATTTCTGAATTAATGATTACCACATAGAAGTTATTTTAGCTTATTTATATAAAAAACCTTTCCTCATATTTTTATTTTGTCATATTTTCTAGTTATCATGTATAAACTTTTTTTTTGTTTTCATATTGCATATGTGATTCCCAAACATTGCCCCGTCCTTTCTTTTGTAACCCGTAAACTTTTTTTTAACCCTGACGGCTCATCTTGTTAATAGGTTTTTTCCAGGTATCTGGAAATCCCACCCCTTTTAATCTTTATATCCCATATTTTCATTAATCAGGTGTATAAATATCTTTCTCTTTTTCCCTGTCTTTTATTCTGCTCAGTAAAGGACCATTAGTCGAAAGGCCTCGCAGTTCTCCGTTGTTTCATTTTCCTCGTGGCTATAACGTTATTCATAAATTCCACACGTTCCTTATTTTCGTGATTCAGTTATACATATATATATATATATATATATATATATATATATATATATATATATATATATATATATATATATATATATATATATATATATATATAATATGGGTTGGTATGGCTCATCTGATTGCTGTTTTATTTAACGCAATACAGCTCTTATATGGAAACAAATTTCATAACCCTCAGCTAATAGAGCTCGCTTCGCTCGCCAACCCAGCCGTACCATGAGTTATAGACCTTTGCCCCTTATCCCCAAGAAAACCTGAAATGATGCCACTGTTTAGAATATCGAAATTTGCTGTATTGGCAAAATAATTTTCTTGAGACAAAAGATAAGGTACTGAAAGGTAGAGGGCATCGTGATATAAACCATCAAACGTAGTATTGAACTTATTAAAAAACACTGAATTTTTAACTACTTCTAGGACTCATGTTGTGATCCTACCGGCGCCAGTCGATTTATTTATTTTCATTTTATCGATAAACCACTCTAGATCCGTAGTATCGCATTATATTGATTTCAAATTCTTATTGCCTGTAATTGGGTCAAGGGTTAAAATTCACACTGTCTTAGTATTCGGCTACTAAGCTTTGGAATCAAAAAGTACACAAATACGGATATATACAGGTTTATCGATAAAATTAATAAATTTGAATCGCCTGACTCAGACAGGATCACCCCCAAAAGTCATAGAAGTAGTTAAAGATTCAGTGGTGTATTAACTAACGGAATCTTTAATTCCTTTTCTAAAACTGAAATTGTTGCTTCAAATTCTAGTGTAGCCAATATGACGTAAGGATATAAAAAGGGAAGCAAAGTGTTTGCTCTTACCTTAAGTTTGCGGAGTACTGTAAACTTATGTTGAAAATTAAAATAGCAAACACAAGTATAACTTCAGAAAGGCCTATAATCACCACGAGAAACGTTCACATTTTCACCAGAACATAAACAACCAGATTCAACTCAAGCACAACCCAATGACAACTCACTCACATTACTGACTCCATTTCGACAGGACGAATCTCGCAACTCGGCATAACCAAATTAGTTACGATGCCATACTGCGAGGGCGTGAAGTAAAAAACAGTGGTACAATCCAATCAATAATAATCCCGTGGAAAAGGAGTTACTGCCGCAAATCTATTTAAACTCAGCTAACTCTTTAAAATCAGTACTTGACTTTCCATTTTCTCTCTCCTTTTGGTCCAGGTGTTTTCCAGCTTGACGGCTTGTAAAATCAACCGATCTTCCGATTAAATTATCCTCAACAAGTCTTCAATAACAACTGATTAATATGATCACTTCATAAATAATTTAACAATTTCAACTTGGCAATTTCATCAGTTTATAAAAGTTGAGAATTCCAATAAAGGCACAGTGATAATTTTGCCTTAGTCAAGCTTGTGCTTAGGGCCTGATTGAACTCTAGTGGAATCTGGTCGATACTTCGTAATGTCTATAAACGTGTATAGTTTAACATTATAATAACAAACAAGTAGTAATTAATGAATGCTAGGAAATCTAATTCAATGGATCGATTGGAGGGACTTTGAAATTCATAGTGCGACAAAGTCGCAGAGACGCAACTCGTTGCCACTACGCCCAACTCTGCTTCTGGGGTATTTCATAGTGTCTCATTATTCTAAATAGAGCGACACAGTAGAATTTTCTTTTCGTAGCTTGTTGCATCAGGTGTCTTTGTAAGGAAATTGACCCTCTCCTCCTGTCTCAGTTGAGACACGGGACGTTGACCGCAAAATATCCTGGCCGAGTAGGCACCTTAGGTCAATTTCGTAACCACAGTCCCTCGCCCTTCGTCCATGGGAAAAGCAGGACGGTTAAAACTGCAAAATCTCCCCTAAGAGTGTGTATTCAATTTCACCTCAAATTGGAGACGCGTTTCTCTCAAGCTCGAAGGCCCAGCAGGACCAGAGGTAAGACTTCCTGAGAAAAACCGTTGGAGTAAGAACCTCCTGCGGCCCGTCCACAACCCCAGTGGGGTGACGGTATATATACCAAAAACTTGGGAAAAACGGGGTAGAATACGGGAGTCAGCAGGCTACGAAGTTCCTGGCATGAGGCCCGGACTACCAAGAAAAGGGACTAAGATCGAGCCCGTTTCCAGGTAATCACACCGAACGTCAAGTTAACTTGGTTTAAGAACCAAGTTCAACTTACTTTAGTTAGAGAGACCCATCCTATCCTGGTGCATTCTAAAGCACAGTGATAGGCCTCGCCCTTCAGGAAGACTGGAACTAAGAAGAAGCTCATCCTTGAGCTAGTTCCTGGTTACCAAACCGAACTTTAGGTTAACTTGTCCAAGTTCAGCTTATTCTCGACAGAGAACCCCCCCCCCCCCCGTCGCCCTCTATCCTGGTGTATCCCAAAGCACCGAGATAGGTCTCGCGCCTTAGGAAGACTGGAATTAAGAAGAAGCTCATCCTCGAGCTAGTTCTTGGTTACCAAACCGAACTTTAAGTTAACTTGTCCAAGTTCAACTTTTTCTCGTCAGAGAAATCCCTCCCCCTATCCTGGTGTAGCACAAAACACCAAGATAGTCCTCGCCGTTGAGGAATACCGAAACGAAGAAGAAAAAGCTCCTCCTCGAGCCCGTTTCCCGGTGGTCACCCGAACATCAAGTTAACTTAGTTTAACTCACTGGTGCATCCTAAAGCACAGGGATAGTCCACGCCCTTGAAGAAGACCCCCCCAACCCGAGTACACTCCCTCCCGCACTCCCCTGAGGCAAATTATTCAAGCCTTAGCGGATCGCTAGACAGTGCGAACTACTTACTCACCAGAGTAATCCGAAGAGGAGAAAGGAACATTCTTTCACTATCCCGTGGTGATATTCCTTCCTGCCGAAGGGCGTGTTGCTTCCCAGCTGCCCCACTCGCCAAAGTCCTTTGTGGCTTTCAAGTTATTCATCCGCCATCTTCATCTGGCCGGTCGGCACTCGCCATCGAGACAATAACATTCCCGAGGTAAAGTAGCTCATTGAGTTCAAGGTTAGACTCAAACCCGTTCCAAGGGGAATCCACAAAGGTATTTGCGGCCGGTAAAGGCCGTTAGCATTTGTTTTTAAATTGAAGTGAGTGGTGGGTCAACCATCACTATAATTTCAAGTAGGTCAAGTTAGAAAGCCTTACTTAAAAATTATTGAAGTCATTATTGTGTATTTAAGTTCGTAATATTTCTGTGGTTCATGTTTAGTTGTTGTTTTTTTTGTTTTAATTAAAGTTTTTGTTTGTTTTAACAAATTATTTTGTATTCTATTCTCGGATCGCTACGTTTGGACAAGGAACCCTTAAAGTTTAAAGAAGTCAATAATCAATATAATAATAATCAATCATATATAGCACTCTTAGAGAGATATAACGTTAATCACGGAGTATTACTTAAACAACCCATACGTACGAACATCTATCCTCGAATCGCTACGTTTGGACAAGAAACCATTAAAGTTTAAAGAATTCAATAATCAATATAATAATAAGCAATCATATATAGCACTCTTAGAGAGATATAACGTTAATCACGGAGTATTACTTAAACAACCCATACGTATGAACATCTTGCCATGATTCTGTCCTACCTATACCACTGTAGATAGAGGCGAGTAGGAAAAGGAACAAGGAAAAAATAATAGCGTAGGCAAGTTGGGAACAGCTTCCCGCGTCGCCGGACCACTGTTAGCCAGCGGCGAATCCACTCGGCCATCCTGAGTCTTAAAAAAAGACTCATTTAAACGAAGCTTTTAAGCCGCTCGCTTGCACTTATCGTACTCTATACAACCCCCCTCCTAAGAGCGGAGCGTATTTTGAAGAAATGAAGAGAGCCCGTTTGGAAATGTTATCCAAGGGCTAACGCTCCCCCTCCCGGGTTTGGGCACCATTGTAGTTAGAGCGGAGTTTGAAAAGGGGCAAGAAAAAATAGTATCGTAGGCGAGTTGCAAACAGCTTCCCGCGTCACTGGACCACTGTTAGCCAGCGGCGAATTCACTCGGCCATCCTAAGTCTCAAGAAAACTCATTCAAAAGAAGCTTTTAAGCCGCTCGCCTGCCTTTCTCGTACGCTATACCACGTCATAAATATTTGGTCTCATGTGTGTGGGGTCCTTCCGATACTACGACATAAATACTTGGTGTTAGGTTTTATGGGTATTGGAAGAGCTCAGTAGAAGTCGTGTCTTGTATTACTGTGGGGGTTGAAGATCGAACCTAGTAAACATTTGTTTGAAAAATCTAAACGGTTGACACATGAACCTAGGGAACATTTGTTTGAAATTTAAACGGTTCACACATTGAACCTTATAAATAGGAAGATAAACTTCCCCCTGTTGATAACTCTCTTTTGTAAATAGAAAGATTAACGTCCCGCTGTTAATAGCTCTCTTTTGTAAATAGGAAGATAAACTTCCCGCTGTTAATAACTCTTTTGTAAATAGGAAGATAAACTTCCCCCGTTGCAGTATTTTTCCTTCGTAAACAGAAAGCTAAGCTCTCCAGTACGCAGTACTGGAGAGCAAGGCTTTGTTTTCGATTTGTGTTGTGAAGTGGGGTTTATAAGTGAACCTTGGGTCGACTTCATTGTCAATCAGAAGTCTGCTACTTTTAAATAGTATTGCTCGTCCTATCTTGTCAAACTCTATGTGCTCGAGTACAAACTCGGGGGGAAGGTGCCGGCGCACCTTGTCGCAGATCTTAGCTGCTCTCAGGTGAAGCTCCACGTTTATGGGGGTCATCCCTAGTTCACCATGGAATTCACTCTGTCTTCTCATCTCTCTCCTTCGGGTTCGTGTTATGATGTCGAATTCCTTATTCTGGATCCTTTTCAGTTTAAGGACGTGGGTCTTGGAAACTGCGTTTATAGGGACTGGGGGATATAGGAGTTTTGAACGAAGGCACGCGTTGTAGATTTTAAGTTTGTTTGAGGTGCTCAGGTTTATGAATTTGAAAAATTCACCCAAGTCCCTCCGTGCATTCGCTGTAGTTTGTGCTACATGGCTCCCATACCCACCAGTCGTGATATGGAGTCCCAGAACCGTGCCCTCCGTGTGGTATGGGATGCGTGCACCCCCCACACGGATCTCTGCCAGTGCTCGTCGGAATAGTAGAATTACACGGAACTTTTGGGCATTGGTGGATATCTTCCATCTTCTCTCGAAAGAGTTGATGTTTTCGATTTCCACCGCCGTACTCTGTGCCATGAAATTCGGATTTCGATAAGGCGTCGTACATATCATTGTTATGTCGTCCTCAAATTGGACGTACAAGGAACCTTCTGTCAGAGGTCGGGGAAGATCAATGGTGTAAATGTTGTAGAGCAGGGGACTTATGTATCCGCCTTGAGCACCCCCGCCTCGAGCTAAAACTCAGGGCCATTATAACCTTTGATAATCAGGAATGCCCTCCTCTCCATTACGTAATCACAAAGGGTTGAGGCCCAGTTGTAAAATTTTATATTGTAGGCCTCTCTTCCATACTTTGTCAAAGGCCTATTTGACGTCGCGTAGCACCAGATTTGCGTGTCGTCTTTCAGATTTTACTTTTGCTAACTTCTCAGTAATCACGGCTAACGCCGTGTCCGTTCTTCGCTTCACATGGAAGCCATGTTGCTGATTGTTGTGAGAATTATTATTCTTGAGGAACGTATTTACCCTGTTGGCCAATATCTTCTCCAAGACTTTCCCTGAAAATTCTAAGAGAGATATAGGCCTAAAGTTAGCTGGACTGTCCGGTGGCTTACCGGCTTTAGGAATGAACATCATTTTCGCTACCTTCCAGTGGTCAGGGAAATAACCCACATTCAGGCACGCGTTCATGGTATTCATGAGCCCCAATAAAATGTTAGGCGTGGCTCAAATAAAATTCTCCTTTCTCAGTACTGAACGCCCCAGTGCTCACTGTCGAAAGGACTTTAAGGTTTTTGAGAGCTCCTCGGCAGTAATTCTACCGCTGAGTCCTTCCCTATCCTGAGATACGCAATGGTGAGGGTGGGTTCTGTGTATTTGATCATTCAGGTCGTTAATGATTCCGTCTTCGAAGTCCAAATCGAAGTCATCATTCTCTTCCGGGGATATCTTAAATATAGATGCCCAAAAGAGTCTGAATTCCTCTTCGATTCTTTCCACGTCAGTAATTTCAGTATCATCACGTCTGAATTTAATGGTCTTTAGTGGTTGTCCGCCTTTTATTTGTTTAACAGTCTGCAAGAATGTACGTGAGTCGGTTTCTATGTTCAGTCTGTCAATTAAATTATTCCAAAGTACATTCTGTTGGTGCCTAATAAGAGTAATTAGTTCGTCAAGAATGTGTCGTGTTTGTCTATGTGTGTTGAAGTTGGGGCCAGTGAGGTTTACTTCATTAATCCGTTCCCTATATTCCCTCGCGAGGGATTTCATTCTAGGGGTCCATGAGGGGGCAGGAAGAGTTTTATATTTAACTCGGGGGACGGCTTCCTTGTCGGCTTTTAATAAATTTTCATTCATTTTATCCAACTCCTCGTCAATTTCTTCTAGGGTGGCATTATTTAAGGGTTCAGGGTTGTAACTTTCGAGGAGTTGTTTATACTTATCCCAGTTGGCTCGAGCGTAGCTCTTTCATTCTGGGATAGGGATTTGAATGGGGGAGGTTGAGACTTTAATAAGGATAGCCTGGTGGTCGCTGGGAATAGGGGGGCCCGGCTCAATGAAGTAATTGTATGGAAGCATATTGCTGGTGAGTACTATATCTGGTTTGGTGGCGGATCTGTGTGATGTATGTGAGGAAGTCTGGTCCAATTCTTGTCATGATATGTCTATCTATAAGTATCTCAAGATTCCTGACTGCTGGGTTGGTCGACGTATAATCAGAAGCAGCACTTCTTGCATTGAGGTTACCGGCAAAGAGAACGGTTCTGCCGTGACTACATAACTGCAGGAAGTTGGGGAGGGGCAAATACCCCCTCTTTGGGTTTTTTTACCCTGTTGCCAGTACCAGGAGGCCCACTGCCGTACGGACCTCCACAGCGAGGTAAGATTCGTCGAGTCCAGTTATTGATTTGAAGTCAAGACATATTTTCACAGCTATAGCACAGCCGTCGAAACGTTCTCCGCTGTAATTTTTGGTTAAGACTTCGTAGGGGAAAATTTTTAGTCTGTTTGTGTCATTTATTCCATGTTCTGAAATAAATATAACGTCTTTAAAGTCTCCATTGTCTAGTTCACTTAAGGGTTCTTGAGTGTGATTATGATGTTTTTAGGACTTATTCTCTTACGAGCTTAGGTCCTTGTGGAGTGTTAGGTGGCGTGATAGTATTTCATGTACGTTTTTTTCCTGAATTCGCTGTCAGTAAGGAAGATAAAGGTTTCCGGTGCCAGCTTGATCAAGCCTTGGAGTAGAGCCTCCTTGACTTGTTTCTCGCTGAAGTCGTCCGAGGTAAATTCCCATTTGTATCTTCCGGCTATTACACCTTCTGATACATCAAGGACATCTATATCCTTAGGAAAAGGGGACCTTTCAGCAGCGAATACCTTCAAGTTAATTTTCCTTGGATGGTAAGCGTGCCAAGATTCCCTCTTACAAGAAGAGGACAATCTCGGGCGTCTCTGAGGCGTGAGGTTTTTCGTGAGCGGGGCGAACGTGCCCCCGCCTCGGATCTCGCAGTCTCAGTCTCCGTAACCTCATTGTCAACCTGTGTGTGTGCTTTTGTGTTCGTTATCTGTGGAGTTTGCGTTTTGATCTGTTTATCCGTGCGTGCTTTTGCAGCCTGGATCCTGGGGTACCTGGAGGGAGCTGGGGTTGTGGCACTGCTGGGGGTTGGGAGCTTCTGGCAGCTAGTCTCGCATTTGGGTTTGAGATTAACCTTTAGGATCTCTTCCGACAGTGGGTTTGGGGAAAACCACATTTTTTTCCATACCATTATGCGTCAGCATCTTATTTAGCTCATCCACAAAGCACCCCGGGGAGGAGAGATTCGCAATATGAGCATAATATATGCAAAACATAATTTTTGTCGAGTTTACATTTTCGACGTGGAGAAATGTAGGGTTTACCTTAGATTCCGCTACCGCAGCTTTAGCAACCTTGGCATAGGTAGTGTTTGCTTTTGTTTCTTCTTCCTATTTTTTTAGATTCGATTTTTTCTTTAGGATTTGCTTCTTAATCGGGCAAGCCATGGAGAGCGTCTTATGTTCTCCAGCGCAATTTAGATACTTCATGGAGGTGCTCTCACAGCTCCTCCAAGAATGGGTGTCCGACGCGCAAATAGAACACAAGATAACATTCCCCCTGGGGCAGCTGGCCGTGGTGTGCTCCTCATACTTATATCATTTGAAGCACATCTGGAGGTCGATAAACTCCTCATGTTCGATCTGCTCAGGGCAGATACGAACGTTAAAGAGGAGCATATCTTCCTCCGTAGCCTTTACCGCCATTACCGAATCCGTAAACACAATCTTAAAAACATGCGTGTAGTTCTTGAATTTAAGCACTTCCGCTACCTTTGCCCATGTGTGATTTTTTCGACCTCAGCATGAATTTCTTCGATGCTGTTTTCCCCAACCCAAGGATCGAGGCAGCAAAGGACAATGCTGCGGTGAGTCTTAATTTGTGGTGGCGTGTGTGGCTTGAGGTTAATCTGTTTTTGGCACTCTGCCGCTTTTTGAGAGGTGAAGACTTCACATTCACTCTCCTTTTGGCAGATAGCTGAGTAGCCATTGTATGTGTCGATCAGTCGTACTAGGGTCCCCCCTAGTTCACCATGTGTTTTTGAGAAGACCTACCCCCGGTCTGGCTTGGGGCCATCGGAGAGGGTCCTCAGCGGTATCCGCCGGGTCTCCCTCATTTATCTCTCCATATCCTCATGGAAGGACTGGAAAAAATAAATATAGCCGGAAGACTCGGAGTGATTGTTTGTGTTTGTGCGTGTAGTATGTGAGAGATTTTTCACCAGAGTGAAGAGCAGAATTAGTTTGAAAGAGGAGACCCTGTCCAAAACAAAAACAAAACCCAAGCAATTGGCACTCTACCTTTCGTGCAGGCGCTTCTCAAGAGCCTGCAGGTTCTTTGTCCACCCCAAAAGGAGTTCGACGAAGAGTTCGGAGGGGGAAGGAGGGAAGCACGCTCACCCTCACTACGGCGCACGAAGCGAGTGAAAAACTTTACTGTCTCTAACAATTGCGCAAATGAAAAATTTTCACGTAAGCTGCGAGAAGAATTCGAACGCGAGAGTCACCAACGCGTGGTAAAACTTTCACTTTAAACTCGTGCGAAAACAAAACAAAATTTTGCTGTATGCAATCTTCACGTAGAGAGAACTCTGACTAGCTCAGGCAAACGGTTGGATTAAATCTATCCTGGCGCCTGATTGGATGAAATGTTATAGAGTTAAGTTTAGATGAAATAACTATTTATATAGGTCAATTTTTGTGTAAAAATGAGTCAGATGAATCAGAAAATTATTGTTGTTTTAATAAGTAAAATTATATTCCTTGTTCACCATTTTAAAAGCTCATTCCGGCTATAATATACAGGAATAAAGAATCCAGATATAAATATATATTTTTCCTTCATCCCGTAAGGAAGCTGATGATCACTTAACCCAGCCTGCAAAACTAGGGAGTGAGTACCATAACTGACTCAGACCCTACAACTGGTGACCCCTCTTCGTCGAACAATATAAGTGATCATTCTACAAAATGGATTCGCTAGGTGACGCATCAAGACTTCAACAAGCTACTCAATTTCTCCCACACAAAGAAGTGGAACTCGCGAATGCGATCTCTATCAGACCTCCTGTTTTTAATGAAGCAGCAGTCGCAGGATGGCTTAAAATTGTAGAGGCGCAGTTTCACATTTCGAGGATACAGCGAGATGAGACGAAATTTTACAATATTCTGGCTGCGTTACCTCCCGAGACCGTCGATCGCCTCCCAGCTGCAATACTCTCGTCGCAGAATTATTTGCTCCTACGAACAGAAATCGTGCAACTTTTTGAGAGGACAAAACCTGAGCTCTTCAAAAAGTTAATCGCGACTTCTCCGCAGACCGGACGACCTTCGGTGAATCTTGAAGAGCTACGGAGGACAGCGGTGAAAGTTGGAGTGGGGGAGGACCTGGTGAGACACAAGTTCATTCAGTCTTTACCTCTAAACATCGCCCCTAATATCGCTACGCAAAAGGACTTAACACTTTCCCAGTTGGGGAAACTCACTGATGAACTCATGCCATTTTACAAGGCACAGTGCTATAACGTAAATAAGAGTCAAACTAGTGATGATTGTGCGTTCCCCGATATAGGTGCTCTTACGAGGGGCGGTCAATAAGTTTTGCGAATCGGTAGGGCAAAACACAGGAAGGGGGAGGGCTGTTTGTGGGGGTGTTAGGACAAGTTATGAAAAGTCAGGACCTGCAGCTGCACGCTCCTGCCTCGTCTATTTAAGAAGCAGTAGCTGATCGCAGATCGTCAGTCACAAATTTTTCAACAATGGAGAAGGTTGAGCACCGCGCAGTGATCAAATTTTTTACCAAGGAAGGCAAGAATGCAAAAGAGATCCATGAACGCATGGTTGCAGTATACACCGACACCGCCCATCCCTATGCAACCATTGCTCGCTGGAGTAGGGAGTTCCACCATGGTCGTGAGTCCCTTGAAGATGACCCCCGTCCAGGACGCCCGTCAGACGTGAACAACGAGGACAATGTGGCGCGTGTGGAGAGGATGATCCTCGAAAATCGACGGGCGAAGGTCGAAGAAATCGAGCGAGAACTTGGAATATCACATGGAAGTGTTATTAACATCATTCACGATAATTTGGCCATGACCAAGGTCTCTGCCGTTGGGTCCCTAGAAACCTCATGCCCAATGATCGAATTCAACGTCGTCAAAGTGCACAAGGCCAGAGTTGCACAAGCTTCCCTGCGCGAGTGCTTATTCGAGGAGCTCAACCATCCCCCCTACATCAGATCTGGCCCCTAGCGACTACTTTTTATCCCGCCAGCTCAAGGCTGCACTGCGTGGACGCCGGTTTGGGGACGATGAAAATGTCCAACTCTCCGTCCAGGAGTGGATTGAACAGCAGTCGGAAGATTTCTGGTTGTCGGGAATTCGAAGCCTCAGGGACAAGTGGCGCAAGTGCATTGAAGTCGAGGGTAGTTATATTGAAAACTAATAAAACACTTTTCCTCATATCTCGTTTCCTTATATCCGAATTGCAAAACTTATTGACCGCCCCTCGTAGTGTTAACCCGCCGGTAAATCATGTGTAATTTAGAAATTCGCATTCCTTGCCCGTCGGTGTATATCCTAGGGGTGATCAACCTAGGTTTGTGCATAATGAGTATAATAATAGTAATAGGAATTATTCAAAAGGTACACCGTTTGTGGTACGCCCTTTCCATCGGAATCAAAAACCAATGGTATGCCGTACACACTTATATTATGGGTCTAGTGCGAGGAACTGTAAACCGTGGTGGTCTTGGCCAAAGCGAGGTGAGAACCTTCAGATGCAGCCATTGTCTAGAGCGTCTTCCCCAACCCACTCGAAAAACGAGATCGGCAGGCCGCAGTAAGTGCGACGACCGGCGTGCCGACTCTTCTCACTGTCGCCGCACGTATTGATGAGAGGAGGTGCAAATTTCTAATAGACACTGACGGTAGCGTGTCCTTAATTCCATTTAATTTAATGCAATTATGTGTGATGCGCAAATCGGGTGTTAACATTGCGACGGCTAAGGGAGGGAAGATAAGAGTGCATGGAGAAGTTCAATTGGAAATAGGCATCCCTACCCTGCGACGTTCATTTAGATGGACGTTCGTAGTAGCAGATATTACGTCGCCATTATTAGGCGCCGATTTTCTTGCTCATTATAACCTATTAGTAGACTGTGCTCGTGGTGTCCTAATTGATAACCAGACTAGCCTAGTTTCTAAAGTGAAGCATTCAAGCGAACCAGTGATCTCGTTAATAATTAATGACCTCTCGCATATCCCACCTAAGTGCAGGACAGTTTCCGAAAATATGAGGGTATTTATAACCCGAAGTGTGTTGACGTTTGTTCACCACCGGCTAATTCGGTTGTTCACACAATTTAGACGAGTAGCGCCCCGTCATCTTTCGCTCGCCCCAGACCACTTCCAATGGAGAAACTACAAATTGCAAAAGCAACTTTCGAGACTCTGTTGAAAGAAGGTGTGGTGCGGCCGTCGAAATCTTCATGGTCTTCACCCATTCACATGGTGCATAAGAAGATCCCAGGCGAATATAGAGTGGTGGGTGACTTTCGGTCCCTCAATGTGATGACCAAAGCGCTCAGATATCCCTTGCCAAGGATTCAGAGCATGGTAGACCATCTTCATGACAAGAAAGTTTTCTCTCGCCTGGATTTAGTACGAGTCTACCACCAGATTCCAATGAATCCAGCGGACATTGAGAAGACTGCTGTCTCAACTCCCTTTGGGCTGTTGGAATTTTTAAGGCTACCGTTTGGTCTAAAGAATGCTAGTTGCACCTTCCAACGTCACTTGGACAATTTATTTCGAAGCTTGGCGTTCGTTTTTGTGTATGTTGACGATATTTTGATATTTTCGGAGAATATAGACGAGCATGTGGAGCATATAGAGCAAGTTTTCAAAATATTGGCAGATAACAACCTTCGAATTTCTATGGAAAAGTGCGAGTTCATGGAGGAAGAAATCGATTGCCTGGTCCACCATGTCTCAGCTGCAGGATTGAGCCCTCCAGCTAGGAAGGTCTCCGAGATCACCCGAAATACCCTTACCAACTAATTTCAAAGAACTTCGTCGATATTTGGGCATGTTTGGTTTTTACAGACGTATGATGCCTAACTTTGCTGCAATTGCTGCCCCTCTGACTGAACTCGCACAGCTTCAACCTAAGGCTCGGCACCTAGTTTGGAATGATGCTGCCTCGAAAGCATTTGAAGCTACTATGGAGGCCCTGGCAAACTCCGTTAAGTTACGCCACCCATTACCCAATGACTCTCCATACCAATTGGTGACGGACAGATCCCAATTCGCAGTTGGTGCTGCGTTCCATCAGATGGTGGATGGGTCTCCCCAGCCAGGGGCATTCTTCTTTGGGAAGTTGAGTAAGACGCAGCAAGCGTACTCCACTTATAGCAGGGAACTACAGGCTGCATATCTTGCTATGCTTCACTTCAGGCATATGGTCGAAGGTCGCCAAGTGACTTTATGCACGGACCACAAGCCACTAGTCTTTGCCTTCTCGTCGCCACTGCATCCAAAAATGGACAGACAACAACGGAACTGGACCGCAATCTTGGAGTATGTCAATGGCATAGCTTATGTACGTGGTGAGGACAATGTAGTTGCTGACTGCCTATCTCGGAATATCAATTCAGTCTAAGTGGACTCATTTGATCTCCGTTCTTTGGCAGTAGCACAAGAGTAAGACGAAGAAATGAAGTCATCTCGATCTGGACTGAAGGCATTTCCTTTTCCAGGTGATTCCCAACTCTGGTGTGAGGTAACATCTAAATACCCACGACCGTTTGTTCCTTCACCCTGCAGATCAGTTATTTTCAAACAACTGCATAACATTTCACATCCAGGGATTAAGTCATCGCTTCGGTTGGTGATAGCGAGATATTTCTGGCCCAATATGGACAGAGATATACGTTCCTGGACTCGTTAATGCCTCTCCTGCCAATCTGCTAAAGTGAATTGCTACACTTAGTCCCCAGTCCTGCCTATTAGTATGCCCACTTCGAGATTTGAGATGGTTCACATAGATATACTTGGTCCACTCCTACCGTGTACCCTGCCTGGGCAAACATACCCATCTCATAACCAGTACATGCTGTCATGTATAGACAGAGCCACCAGGTGGATTAAAGCAATACCGATTCCAGACATAAGTGCTGCAACGGTTGATTTAGCCTTCTTGGGCGGCTGGAGCGTAATTTGAGTCTGAACTCTTCAAAAAATTATCAGCCCTCGTTGGTTTCCATCGCTTGCAAACCACGGCGTACAGACCTACCACTAACGGGATAGTGGAAAGGTTGCAACGGACTTTGAAGAGCTCTATAATGGCTCGCCGACAAGGTTGGTTGATGGCCCTACCAATCGTTCTTCTGGGCATCCGGTCCTTGCCTAATGATATGGGGTTTTCACCCTTTACAGCGGTCACAGGGACGACCCTTCTCGGCCCAAAGCCCTTGGTCACCTCTTCTTCATCCAAAGCCGATTCGATATTCATCTCCGAACTGGCAAAAACTATGTCGCAGATAGATTTCTCACATACATCTGAAGGCCACCTGCACTCGGTACCCAAAACGTTTGTACCCAAGGAATTAAGTGACGCCACGCATGTGTGGGTTCGTGTTGATCGCGTTCGGAAGCCACTAGAAGCGCTTTATGTAGGCCCATTCCCTGTTGTCGAACGCGACGACAAAGTTTTTAATTTAGAATTCCCGGCTGGCCATCAGAACACGGTGTCTATAGATAGAGTGAAACCCGCTGTATTGCCTAAGGTACACAATGAGAGGAATATAAACTGTTTGCGACCATCAAATAATCAACCCGTTGTAAATATACCTTTAGAATTAGATAGCCCGCAAGAAAATGGAGAAGTATCATCGGGGGGTAGTGGCAGAAATCACAGTTACGTGGAATCTGTTCCAAATACCCAGGATAATGGTAGTGAATCGAGCGTTTATACTCGTTCCGGTAGACGCGTAAAATTTGCGAGAAATCCCTCATACCATTATTTTTGAGTACGTCATAGCATATTAAAATATGTTTATATATGATGTTTATAATTGTGAGGCCTAGATATTATTTATGTATAAAACCTACTCCACAGTCTCGCAATGAATTCCTGTAGTGCTGGAACTATAGTATGTAATCGAATATGACTCAAAAATACCTCAAAGATGAGCATTTTGAAATCTTAGGAAATTCTACACTTGGTTCGCAGTAAACCAAACCATATCAAAATATATTTGTATATATATATATATATATATATATATATATATATATATATATATATATATATATATATATATATATATATATATATATATATATATATATATATATATATATATATATATATATATATATATATATATATATATATATATATATATATATATATATATATATATATATATATATATATATATATATATATATATATATATATATATATATATATATTTGTTTATAATTGCAAGACATAGATACTATTTATATATTAAACACTCCGTTTTATCGGGCCGTAGTACTGTGTGGGTCAAAGATCGAACAAAGTAAACATTTGTTTGAAAAATTTAAACGGTTCACACATGAACCTAGGAAACATTTGTTTGAAATTTAAACGACTCACACATTAAACCTTATAAATGGGAAGATAAACTTCCCCCTTTGCAGTATTTCTCCTTCGTAAACACGAAGCTAGACTCGCCAGTACGCAGTACGATATCTTGTGTCGGCCATACGTAGCTCCGTATAAAAATAGATCTTGTTCATGAAGTCCCGTTGAGAAAAGGTAAAAATCGATGGCGTTCTTGACATTCCTTCCCTCGAATTTTTCTCCTTTGCCGACTTTGAACTTTTCTGTGAGCTCAATTTTCTTGTAGATTTCTTCCAAGTCTAAAAAATCGGAAATGATGATGATGAGGAATAATAGTTAGGAAGAGATTAGAGTGGAAAATGAGATAATAGGTTATAGTTGAAGAGAGTTTGTAGGGTTTGCCCTGGTAGTGAGGGCTACGCTTTTCATTTGTCTATTTTTTTAATCTTTACCTTTAATCCTGTATTTTGTATTTTTATGTGTATCTTAATATATATTTTACCCATTAAAGCTTTTCTTTTGTACATAATTTGCAACCTTTTTTTATTTTTTTTTATCCTTAATATTATGCTTATTTTAAGAGAGATAAACTTACATAAATTTAAATATATATTTTTGTTTTTATTTATTTTTTATTTTTATTTTATTTTATTTTATTAATTTATTTGTTTATTTATTTATTTTTTATTTTTCCAGAGTAATACTAAATGTAGTAGTTTCAGGGTCTACGATATACATTTAATTACCTTGCATACTACACATTCATACGTGTTTGTGAGTGTCTTTGTTAATGTATCGTGTTTGTACTTGTTTTTTCGGTGTGGTTTATTATGTGAACCACGGTGCCAACTGCTTCTCAGATAATTCTCTCGAGCTAGGAAATCGCCTCTTCCTGCTTACTTTATCCCTTCTGTTTGGGAAATTTTTAGATCTTCCGCTAATTCAGGCGCCGTTTCGTTCAAGATCCTCTCCCAAGTTCCTTTGGCCAAACTTTGGGTCACCAGATTGATAGGTGTCAGAGCGGCTCTTTGTTTGAGTTGTGTTTGGGGAATTCGGTCTTGCCTTCTTCTGTTGTTTATGCAGAGTTTCGCCTTGTTTTGGACTATTTGTAGGCGCTTCAAGCGCTTCCTACTTAAGGTTTGGGCCATCAACGCGGGGTATATCAGTGTTGGTCGTACGTGGATGAGATATATCTTTCGGATATTGCTGGACCTCATACTCCGGAATCGGTGGAGTTTGGATAGTTCCAACCTCGCGAGATTTCCCCGAGTTTTGAAGTGATGCCCGTACCCGAAGGGGGTGATTTTAAGTCCCAAAACAGTCCCTTCTTGGTGATAGGGAAATATCAGTTCCCCTATTGTGATGTCCGCTGTTTTTCTTCGATCGAGGGCGAGGATCTTGAACTTTCTGCTATTCGTGCGGATCTTCTACTTACTCTCGTCCTCATTTATCTTCCTGATCTCATTAGCAGTCTCTTGAGCCTGAGCCCTGGGATTCCTGTATGCACCATGGATCGCTTGGGTTATATCATCCGTGAACTGGAGATATAATGAGTCCTCCTTTACCGGGGTTGGTAAATCTATTGTGTAGATTAGGTAAAGGAGGGGTCTCAGACAACTGCCCTGAGGAACTCCGGCCGAGGAGGAACTCAGGTCCTTGATGACCCTCAATCATGATTCTGGCGCGCCGTTCCATGACCTTGTCGCAGATAATGCGTTCCAGAATCAGGTCTAGCTGGAGGTTCAGTAACTCATGTTGAAGGCCCCTCAGCCAGACCTTGTCGAAGGCCTTCTGAACGTCCCTGAGCACGATGTCCGTGTATTTTCCTTCCGCTTGGCACTTGGCGATTTTCATGGTTAGAAGCGCAAGTGCGGTATCCATTCCGCATTTTTTTTCCGGAACCCATGCTGTTGGGGGTTGTGGGCCGCCTTCTCCTCGAGTTGTTTCTGGAGCCTGTTGGCTAGAATCTTTTCCAGAGTCTTACCGATGATTTCCAGGAAGGAGATGGGCCTGTAGTCCATCGGCTGTTCAGGCACCTTTTTCCCTTTTGGTATAAAGATGACTTTTGCCAGCTTATACCCATCGGGGAAGTAACCAGTGTTCACGGCCGCGTTCATTACGTTCGTAATGCCTTGTAGCAGGCGTGGGGGGGGCGTTTACTAGATGGTTTTTGTTAATCCCTGTCCAGCCAGGAGCTCTCTGTTTGAAGGTTTTGAGCGTGCTCAGGATCTCTTCAGTGGTGATTGGACGCCCGTGGCCCATCATTCTCCTCTCTTCGAAAACGTGTGGGTGTGGATGCGTTTGGTGAATTCTGGTATTGAGTTCGTCTACGATCTGGTGCTCGAACTCTAAGTCGAAATCCTCGTTCTCTTCAGGGAAGGTGGAGAATACTTTTCTCCAGTACCTCCTGAACTTTCTTTCGAGTCTTTCAGGTTCTTCGATGGTTTCGCCATTTTCTACCAGCCCCATTCTCTCATTCGGGGAAAAACCTCTGAGCTTTTTAATCTCCCTCAAGAATTTTGAGGGGTTCTGCTCGGAGTCTAGTTTTTCTATGATTTCGTTCCATATGGCCCTTTGTTGTGTGGTGATCAGGTCTTTGAGCTCCTCTCTGAGTTGTCGGAGTCTTCCGGTGTTGTACCTGTTTGGGCCAAATTGCCTTACTTCTTCATAAATCGCTCTATGCTCTGTGGCAATTTATCGCACCTCCTCGGTCCACCTGGGTTGCGGAGGGCTTTTGTGCGTGATGCACGGAATGCCCTTTTCGTCCGCTTCCCTGTTTAGGAGTGTGATGCCGTCAATCTCCTCGTCAATCTCTTCCAGGATAGGTCTGCTGGATCATAGCTGTTGAGCATTCGCTTGTACAGCTCCCAGGTTTTCTTTTGCAAAGCACTTCCTGAGTCGGATAGGAATTATGATAGGTGTGAGGGATATTGTGGTCATAATGGAGATATGGTCGATTGGAACCGTGGGGCCAGGCATACTGACCAGATTGAAAGACAAGTGGGTACTTGTTAGTATTATATCCGGGGCTTTTGCACTTCTTTCCGTGATGTAAGTCGAAAATTCCGGCCCAGCTCTCTCGAGCCTGTCCCCGTCGATGACCAGTTGTAGATTTCTTCCTCTTTCGTTAGTTCTGGTGTAGCCCGAGGCCCCCAGACAGGCATTGAGGTCGCCTCCAATAAAGACATTCCTGCGGTGGGCTGTTAGGGTCAGGAGATTAATGATGGGGAGATACCAACGGCGAGGAGGCTGGTATGCGGCTGCAATTGTGAGTCCCCAAACAAGTGTAGGGTGTTCGACTGCCACGAAGGACTCATCAAGCTCTGGGAGCATTTTGAAGGTGATGTTTCTTCTAATGGCGATAGCAGCACCGTCATATCTCTCTTGAGTGGCGTTCTTTACCAGGACGTGGTAATTTTGGATTTTCATCCGTATGCTATCAGTGTTGACACCGTGTTCTGACATTAGGATAATGTCTGGGTCCGCCCTTCTGAATATGTTGCCATATTCATTCGCTTTCCCCAACCATCCGTTTGTGTTTAGTGTTAAGATTTTTAGGGTGTTGTTTATGTTCTCCATGTTTTGTGTCTACTTATAGAGTGTGTTACTTATTCCCTGTGCTTGCAAATCTTTCCATTTTTGGGCTTCTTAAATTCCATGGCCGGGATTGTATGAAAGGGGATGTTGTTGAGAACCACTTTTCCAGAGAAGAGTGCTGCCGCGACTTCTGTCTCGTCATCTGTCTTGGTAAACGTCCATTTCAGCATTTGGTTTTTTATTCCGTTCGTCCTGTTCGTGAGTTCTAAACTTTCTGAGAAAGGGTATTTGTCTGAAGTGTAGACCTTAAAAACCAGTTTCCCGCCGTCTTACTTGTGTCTGATTTTCTTGCTTTTCTTCTTTTCCGTTTTGACCTCTCTTGTGGGTACGCTCACGATGCTGTCATTGTCCGAGTCTGTGTCGGTTGTCGTATGCCTTTTTCTTCTTTTTTATACCTTTGTGGTTGGTTTCCTTGCTTTTTCTTCCCTCGCCTTTTTCGCTCAATACTGGGGTCGGCTCTTCTGGGGGGGTCCTGATTTTCTGGTTCTTGGACCTTTCGTGTGGCAACCGTGGATTTGACTTGGGGAGTAGATGCTGCTGCAATAACTTCTTCGATTACCTTTGGGGAGAATTGAAGCTGTAAGACATCTCCTGAGGGAGGGTTCTCTGGGAACCACATCTCACTCAGGTCTTTGTTCTTTAGCATCAAATTCAGCTCACTAGAGAACGTGCCCAGATTCGTAAGATTTCTCACGTGTGCATAATGAATGGAGGTGAGAATCTTCGTCGATTTCTCGTTCTCCAGTTTGATATACTTCTCAGTCGGGGCTTGTGTAGGTTAGGGTGTATTCGTTGCTTGCGCATACGTAGTAGTCCTCCTTCTTTGTTCTTCTTCTCTCTTTGCATCCTGTTTTTCTTTATGATATTTCTTTTTATTGGACATGCCATGGCTAGTGCACTATGGCCCTGCCCGCAATTCACGCAAATCTCATTCTTCATGCATTTTTTTCAGCTGTGGCCTCGTTCACTGCATCTGGAGCATGTCTCTTCAACTTGTTGACAGTCCTTTGTGGAGTGTTGTTCCATCTTGTAACAATGGAAACACATCTGTATAGGTGTGAACACCTCACGCTCAATTTGGTCCCCACTGATTTTCGCGTGGAAGAGAAGAAGACCCCTCTCTTTGGCCTTCTGTGCCATCTCTGTTTCCGTGAAGAGTACTTTAAATACATGGGAGTATTCTTTATTTTCTCTTCGGTTTCGGAACTTCATTATCTCTGAAACTTTTGCTCAGCTTTGGTTGGCCTCAATTTCTTCGGCTAGTTCTTCCTTCGTACGATCACCTATGCAGGGATCAAGGCGACGAAAAACCACATTGCGGTGGGCCTGTATTTGTAGTGGAACTGTGGGATGGAGGTTTATTTCTTGTAAAACCCGAATGCCATCTTCCCTGCTGATTAGTTCGGTCTCTTTTTCTCGTTCGCAGATCGCCAAGTAACCGGTTGGGGTGTCAATAAGGCGTATTACTGCGACACTGAGTTTTCCGAAGAGGGTTTCAAAAACTGTACCTCTCTCCGGTTTGGCCTGGCCGTTGATTACCCTGAGGGGTATTCGTGTGGCCAGATCCGTCGCCATGTTGTTGAGGGGATCCTCTCCTGTTCCTCGTTAGGCAAGCACGTAGGATAAGTTTTTATGTGTGTAGTTTGGTGAGTATTATGTGAGTTTTATTATTTCTCTTTAGGGTGGCCTCCCCCTCACGCTTTTTCAGCAGCCTTTGTCACCGGAGGAATCACCTGGGTGAATGTTGGGATGAGTGTGGTAATGACGCATTATGATGAGTTGATTGATGATTGAGTATGTGTGAAACTGGGTGGGATCCTCCCAGGGAAAACCTACTGACGGACTCATTGACCCCACCACTCCCCGGGAGTTTTGAATCGCGACTGCTCCCCCTATGCACAGAGACGGTTGTTTGTCCCTCTGTGGTCTTGGGATGGGCCTCCGCAGTGGTTAGCAACGGAGGTTGCAGTCCGTCCCTTGTCCAGTCGAGCTTCAAGACATGGTTCTCTGCTGTGGGCTAATCCTCAAACCAGCTTCCTCCAATGCCCCCAATTATGACTTATCTAGTGAGCGACATAGTTGGGTGAGGCTGTGTACGGCGAATTCCTCCGTGGGGCCGCTTTGAAGCGGGGGGAGGGGGTGATTGTTTTTACCCGGTCATCTTCTTAAAAGCGTAGCTTGAAATAAAGATGATGAAAATGATGGTGATAATGGGGTGAAATGGTGTAGAAGTAATAGGGTAATATCTGTCTTCTGGCTTCAATTTCTTCTTCTTTTATGGTTGGTAGATTCCAGGAGACGTTTTGGCAAAAACTTTCCCCAAACTTTTCCGCCTTTTCCAGTTGCTGACTTCCAGGCCGAGGTGAGGAAGCAAAAATGGAGAAAAGTGGAGGCGTTCCGGCAAATCATGCCCTAAACTTTTCCGCCTTGGCCAGTTGCCGACTTGGTGATGCTGACTTTTATCCAAGAATTCCTACCAGTCTCCCCCAAATTCGGAAAACTGACTTCGGTGGTGTTTATGTGTAGACGTTTGGAGCGTTAGTAACACTTTAAATCTATCCTGGCACCTTTTGTTTGATTTCGCACAAGAATTGTAAAAGTGTTTTCGCGCGTTAAGTGATTCCTCGCATACGAGTTCTTTCGCAGCTTACGTGGAAAGTGTTATTACGTATTGGAGTAAAAAGTGAAATTCTCCCCCCTTCATGCGCCGGTAGCGAGGGTGAACTTGTTTCCATCCTCCCGCTCCGTTTTCCTCATCGGACTCCCTTTGAGGTCGACAAAGGACCTGAAGGCTCTCGAAAAGCGCCTGCACGTAAGGTAAAGTGCCATTTTTGCTTGGGTTGTAATCGTTTTTGCTTTGGACAGGGACTACCCTTTTTGACTAGCTCTGTTCTCACTGGTGAAAAATCTCGCACACACACACACGAAAACAGACAAGCACACCGAGTCTTCACAAAAATTTGTTTTCCGGACCCTAATGTGGAAATGGAAAAATAAATGCGGGAGCCTCATGGATACCGCTGAGGACCCTCTCCGATGGACTCAAGCCAGATCGGGGGGAGGTCTTCGCAATTACCCATGAGGAACTAAGGGGCTCCCTAATGAGACTGATAGACACGCACAACGGATAATCGGCTATCTGCCAAAAGGAGAGCGACTGCGAAGTCCTCACCTCCCAAAAAGCGGCAGAATCCCTAAGGAAAATAAATTTAAAACCCCACACGCCACCACAAATCAAAACACACCGCAGCATCATTCTTCGCCGCCTCGATCTTTGGGTCGGAGGCCACAGCATCGAAGAAATTCATGCTGAGGTCGAAAATAATCACTCTTGGGCTAAGGTAGCGGAAGTCCTTAAATTCATGGACTATACGCACGTTTTTAACATAGTGTGTACTGATTCGGCAATGGCGCTAAAGGCTACGGAGGGCGGCATGCTCCTCTTCAACGTTCGAAACTGCCCTGAGCAGGTCGAGCGTGAGGAGTTTATTGACCTCCAAATGTGCTTCAAATGCTACAAGTACGAGGAGCACACTACAGCCAACTGCCACAGAGGGAATTCTATCTTGTGTTTTATCTGCGCGTCGGATACCATTCTTGGAAGAGCTGTAAGAGCACCTCCATGAAGTGTCTCAACTGCGCTGGTGAACATAAGACACTCTCCATGGTTTGTGTCATCAAGAAGCAGATTTTGAAGAAAAAGCTAACTGTCGTAGAATGGACTCTCGACGATATACCATATATAACTATTCGTTGAGGGAACTCCTTTAATTATCTTTAGAGTGCGTGGATGTCTGGCTGGCCAATATTATGTATCTTCAATATGCTTAAGAAGTGGAACTGAGCTGAAGGATAATAATATTGATAATAATATTGCTATCATTAATAAAATAGAGTTTTATTAATAATAACTATCAACAACACACAAAACGGAAAATATTGACATAAACAGAGAATGGAAAGGGTCGTGGGGAATCGAGCTAATCCAAGGATTAAAAGATTTAAAAAGGTAAAACAAATATAAAGTTAAAGGGAAGAGGATGGTTTGCTAAACCATTTAAAGTACAGGATAGAATTGACAAAAGGGTTAAATACTCAAAGGTAACGTTCGGCTTACGTAGTTATACTTGTTGTGCAGAGGAAGGCGACGCGAAGGAATTTTCCGGCCGCTGGCGAGTTCCAGGCGAAGGGGGGGGGGAATTAAATGATCCTGACGTGACGTCTTGGGAATGAGAACCGTTTCTTGACGAACGGCTTGAAGAACAATGGCTGTTCTACGTTGTTCTTTTCTGAACAACAGGAGGGCGGGGGGTGGGGGTGGGGGGTGAGAACCGTCTCTTGTCTCCGGGCTCGAGAACAATGGCTGTTTTATTGTTGTTCTCTTCTGAACAACAAGGGGGAAGGGTGAGAACCGTTTCTTGGCGCACGGCCTCAAACGAACAATGGCTGTTCTACGTTGTTCTCTTCTGAACAACAGGGGGGGGGGGGTGAGAACCGTTTCTTTTCAACGGGCTCGAACGAACAATGGCTGTTCTAACGTTGTTTTCCTTCTGTAAAACAGGGGAAAGGGTGAGAACCTTTTCTTGGCGAACGGGCTCAATAGAACAATGGCTGTTCTACGTTGTTCTCTTCTGAACAACATGGGGGGGGGGGTTGAGAACCGTTTCTTGTCAACGGACTCATAAGAACAATGGCTGTTCTAATGTTGGTCTCTTTCTGAACAACAGGGGAAGCCTTGTGGACTTGGCGTCACGAAAGGCTCGAGCCAAGGCACTCAAGGGATATTGTCCTCCTTCTGGACAAGTGATGGTGAATCTCGAGGTCGAGGTCCCTTGGCGCACAAGGTGAGAGTGGGTCGTAGTGATGTTTCGCGACGAAAATCTGGATCTCCACTCTGGATCTTAGTAGTTAAGTTTCCATATAAATAGCCGGGACATCTCCTTGGCGTGGGGGACAATGGAGTGGGAGCTTCGAGGGAATGCACAGCCGAGCCTGGGAACAATGCCTTATCTACCCATAAGCCTAACTCAATCTGGCGAGGTCGGTGCATGGGGCCAACGGGGGAAGATAAACCTCCTTGTTTAAACATTGACTCAGGTGGCTGCGATAAGGCGCCCAGCTTCAAAGCGAAGATGCACGTGGGGAGCATCGTGGTTTTAAATAACATGTGATAGTGGTTGAAAATTAAGCGGCCTCAACCCGTTCTATCACACTAACCTAAAGAAACTGGAAGAGGAAACAAAGGCTAACACAACCTATGCCAAAGTTGCAAAACCTGCGGTAGCGGAATCAAAAGGAAACCCGACATTTCTCCACGTCGAGAATGAAAACTCGACTAAAATTATGTGTTGCATATATTATGCTCATATTGCGAATCTCTCCTCCCCAGGTTGCTTTGAAGATGAGCTTAATAAGATGCTAATTCATAATGGAAAGGAAAAAATGTGGTTGCCCCCGAACCCGCGGTCAGAGGAGATCCTGAAAATTAGTCTCAAACCCCAGTGCGAGACTAGTTGTCAGAAGCTCCCAACTCCCAGCAATGCCACAACCCCAGCCTCCTCCAGGGACCCCAGGATTTAGGCTGCAAAAGCACGCACGGAACAACAAAAAACAACGCAAACTCACCAGAACAAAACCACCCACGCACACACACCGACACAAGTTGACAATGAGGCTACGGAGACTGGAGTTGCGAGAGCCGAGGGGGATGGGCACGTTCGCCCCGCTCACGGAAAACCTCGCAGCCCCAGAGACGCCCGAGATCGTCCTCTTCTTGCAAGAGGGAATCTTGGCACGCATATCATTCAAGAAAAATTAACTTGAAGGTATTCGCTGCTGAAAGGTCCCCTTTTCCTAAGGATATAGATGTCCTTGATGTATCAGAAGGTATAATAGCCGGAAGATACAAATGGGAATTTACCTCGGACAAGTACAGTGAAAAGCAGGTCGAGGAGGCTTTACTCCAAGGCTTGATTAAACTGACTCCGGATACCTTTGTCACCCTCACTGACGGCGAATACAGGAAAAAACGTACAGGTAAAACTATCACGCCACCTAACACTCCACAAGGACCTAAGCTCGTAAGAGAATAAGCCCTAAAAAACATCATATCACACTTAAGAACCCTTAAGCGAACTATACAATGACGACTCTAAAAATATTACAATTAAACTCTGACGAATGGACAAATAAACAGACAGTGTACAGAAATGTATTGAGACAATGCGACCCAGACGTTATATTTATTTCCGAACATGGAATAAATGACGCAAACACACTAAAAATTTGTCCCTACGAAGTCTTGACCAAAAATCACAGCGGGAATGTTTTGACGGATGCGCTATAGCTGTGAAAAGAGGTCTTGACTTCAGATCAATAAGTGGACTCAACGAATCTTACCTCGCTGTGGAGGTCCGTACGGCAGTGGGACCCCTGATCCTGGCAACGGGGTACCGACCCCCAAGGAGAGAGTATTTGCCCATTCCCAACTTCTTGCATCTATGTGGTCACGGCAGAACCGTTCTCTTTGCCGGTGACCTCAATGCAAGAAGCGCTGCCTCCGGTTATACGTCGACCAACCCAGCAGGCAGGAATCTCAAGACACTTATCGATAGAAGTATTATGACTAAAATTGGACCAGACTTTCCCACATTCATCACACACAGGTCAGCCACCAAACCAGACATTGTACTAACCAGCAATATGTTCCCATATA
The DNA here is from genome assembly GCA_963969495.1 of Ceratothoa steindachneri. Classification (NCBI taxonomy): domain Eukaryota; kingdom Metazoa; phylum Arthropoda; class Malacostraca; order Isopoda; family Cymothoidae; genus Ceratothoa; species Ceratothoa steindachneri. The sequence goes on along the minus strand of OZ018323.1, from coordinate 93,896,226 downwards.
ATTACTTCATTGAGCCGGGCTTCCCTATTCCCAGCGACCACCAGGCTATCCTTATTAAAGTCTCAACCTTTCCCATTCAAATCCCTATCCCAGAACGAAAGAGCTACGCTCGAGCTAACTGGGATAAGTATAAACAACTCCTCGAAAGTTACAACCTGAACTCTTAAATAATGCCACCCTAGAAGAAATTGACGAGGAGTTGGATAAAATGAATGAAAATTTATTAAAAGCCGACAAGGAAGCCGTCCCCCGAGTTTAATATAAAACTCTTCCTGCCCCCTCATGGACCCCTAGAATGAAATCCCTCGCGAGGGAATATAGGGAACGGATCAATGAAGTGAACTTCACTGGCCCCAACATCAACACACCCCGACAAACACGACACATTCGTGTCGAACTAATGACTCTCATAAGGGACCAACAGAATGTACTCGGGAATAATTTAATTGACAGACTGAACGTAGAAACCGACTCACGTACATTCTGGCAGACTGTTCAACGACTAAAAGGCGGAAAACCACCAAAGACTATTAAGCTTAGACGTGATGACACTGAAATTACTGACGTGGAAAGAATCGAAGAGGAATTCAGACTCTTTTGGGCATCTATATTTAAGATATCCCTTGAAGAGAATGATGACTTCGATTTGGACTTCGAAGACGGAATCATTAACGACCTGAATGATCAAATGCACAGAACCCACCCTCACCATTGCGTATCTCAGGATAGGGAAGGACTCAGCGGTAGAATTACTGCCGAGGAACTCTCAATGACCTTAAAATCCTTTCGACAGCGAGCACCGGGGCGTACAGGACTGACGAAGGAGAATTTTATTTAAACCCCGCCCAAAATCTTATTGGGGCTCATGAATATCATGAACGCGTGCCTAAATGTGGGTTACTTACCTGACCACTGGAAGGTAGCGAAAATGATATTCATTCCAAAAGCCGGTAAACCACCGGACAGTCCAGTTAACTTCTGGCCTATATCTCTCTTAGAATTTTCATGGAAAGTCTTGGAGAAGATATTGACCAATAGGGTAAATACGTTCCTCGAGAATAACAATTCTTATAACAACCAACAGCATGGCTTCCGTGTGAAGCGAGGAACAGACACGGCGCTAGCCGTAATTACCGAGAAGTTGGCAAAAGTAAAATCAGAAAAACGCCACGCAAATCTGGTGCTACGCATGTTTAAAAATGCCTTTGACAAAGTATGGAGGAGAGGCCTACCATACAAGATCTTACAATTGGGCCTCAATCCCATACTTAAGAGGATCCTTTGTGACTACGCGATAGAGAGGAGGGCGTTTTTGAGTATTAAAGGTTATAGTGGCCCTGAGTTCCAACTTGAGGCGGGGGTGCCGCAAGGCGGGTGCATCAGTCCCCTGCTATATAACATTTACACCATTGACCTTGCCCAACCTCTGACTGAAAGTTCCTTGTACGTCCAATTTGCGGACGACATAACAATGATATTTACGGGGCCTTATCGGAATGCGAATTTCATGGCACAGAGTACGGCAGTGGAAATCGAAAACATCAACTCTTTCGAAAGAAGATGGAAGATATCCACCAATGCCCAAAAGTTCCGTGTAATTCCATTATTCCGAAGGACACTGGCAGACATCCGTGTGGGGGGTGCACGCATCCCATACCGCACGGAGGGCACGGTTTTGGGACTACATATTACGTCTGGTGGGTATATTAATCATGTTACGAAAACTACACAGAATGCACGGAGGGACTTGGGTGAATTTTTCAAATTCGTAAACCTGAGCACCTCCAACAAACTTAAAATCTACAATGCGTGCATTTGCTCAAAAAACCTGTACCCCCTGGTCCCTATAAACGTTGTTTCCAAGACCCAAGTCCTTAAACTGCAAAGGGTCCAGAATAAGGCAGTATATATCATTACGGGAACCCGAAGGAGAGAATGGAGAAGGCAGAGTGAACTCCATGGTGAACTGGGGATGACCCCCATTACGTGGAGCTTGACCTCAGAGCAGCCAAAATCTGGGGCAAGGTGCACCGGCACCTCCCTCTCGCGTTTGTGCTCGAGCACATTGACTTTGACAACTTACACAACATAAGACGACCAATATCGTTAAAAAGCAGCAGACTACCGATTGACATTGACGTCGACCCAAAGTTCACTATTGTAAAAAAAACCGCAAAGAAAGCCACTGATACCCGTTCACCAGAGATCTGTCTTTCATACTCCTTTTCATTTTCACTTTCCTATTATTTTCCCCTATTTCCCCACTATTTCTCCTACTAAAACCCTCTTCTACTATATTCCTCACTTATATGTCCAATGTCCAATATAAAAAAGGATCCTTTGTGACTTCATCATGGACAGAAGGGGGCGTATCATGATAGAAGAGCACAAGGGACCTGAGTTCGAGCTCAAAGCGGGCGTTCCCTAGGGAAGCTGCCTGAGTCCCTTGCTTTACCTGGTCTTTACCATCGACCTCCCTACTCCTTTACACCGGGACACGATGTATCTGCAATACGCAGATGACGTCACGCAGATCGTCCCCAGTAGGATCAGGAAAGCGAGGGATCAGGCAATAAACAGAATTGCAGAGATCTGTAACATCAATCAATACGAGAAGAAATGGAAGATCGGGACAAATAGGGAGAAGTTTAAAATCCTCCCGTTGAGCCGAGAGTCAACGTGGCCCATCATAATAGATGAAAGGAGATACGGCTACTCCGCCGAAGGCACCACCCTGGGCCTAAAGATCTTCGACCACGGATACTCGAGTCACTACAAGGAGAGGCAGATTATGGCTAGGAGAGAAATGTCCAAGCTATATAGGTTCCGTGATCTTAGCTCGGTGAACATTAGGGAATTATATCTGATGTTCATCCGAGCTAAGCTCATCTACCCTGCAGTAGTGACTCAAGCGGCCAACAAGACTACCATGAGGAGGCTCCAGCGAGTGCAGAACTCTGCATCCCTCTGCATCAATAAGACCAAACGAAGAGAGCAACTTCGGCAGAGGGTACCGCACCGTAGACAACGTCTGGAGCCCATTAATGTCGTTACACAAAAACTGGGCAAGAAAGTCTGGTCTACAATGGCCAATGATCATGCCAGAACTAAGAAGAACTGGCGGCAGGATTAACATCCCAGCCAGATTACGCGGGAAGGTCGCTCGAAATCGACGCTTCCCAAGCACAAGACACTGCTCCGAGGAGAACATAGCACACTTATACACATGAGCACAAAAAGCACAAAACACAAAACATACATCTAAGAGAAAGACACCAAACCTACAAGCAAACAAGAAATACAAACACAGCAGAACAAAAACGCGAAGTACTAAACTATCATTGAGCACTAATAAAGGCTTGAATGCTCAAATTCACGACACCATTAGAATTCAAGACAAAAAGAGAAACACAGAGAAGAACACTAAAGAGAAACGAATACAAAGTTATACAACAAAAAACAACAATAACAAAACGAATAGGAAATATAAATTACTACAAAAAATATAAACGCCTGCGATGCCCCTCAAACAAGAAAAACCTTACCCTATCTTTCATCATCTATTATCTTTCACTATCCAAATTTCCAAAGAGTAAATATACCATTAAAATGAGTCAGAAGAATCAGAAAATTATTGTTGTTTTAATAAGAAAAAATATATTCCTTGTTCACCATTTTAAAAGCTCATTCGGGCTATACTATACAGGAATAAAGAATCCAGATATAAATATATATTTTTCCCTCATCCTGTAAGGAAGCTGATGATCATTTAACTTAGCCTGGAAATCTAGAGAGAGAGTACCATAACTGACTCAGACCCTACATTCCCTTCAGGAATAATAAAGGTGTGCCAAGCACTCAAGGAAAGATTAAAACATAACAAGGTAGTTAGATAAATTTCTGGTGATTAGCCTGTCGAGGTTATAAATTAATTTGTTTTCGGAGTGGTATTCCAATCAGGCAAGCATTGGGATGAAGGGGAAGTTAGGTAGCGTGCTACCTGGTGAGTTGTTGCATAAGTACCTCTAGCATATCGGTGAGGTTTGGGACGAACATACAAACACAAAATACATTCGGTCGATAGATTATACCAACAAGCCCAAATTATGGGACTTGAAGGCGACGATAGGGATGCCTACTTCCTGTCAGAACTGAGAATAGAAATGGAAGAAAGAACAGAAGAAAGAAGAATACAGTGGGAAACAGACGACGAAGAAAGAAGAATACCGAGGAGAAATAAAACAAACGAAAGAATAATCCAGTTGAAAAGAGAAGCAAAAGAATTAAGAATGAGGATAGAAAGAGAAGCTGAAGAAAAAAGAATAAAGATAAAAAGAGAAGCCGAGGAAAGAAGAATAAAGAGGGAAAAGAAGCAGAAGAAAGAAGGCTAAATATAAAAAGTGAAGTAGAGGAAAGAAGAATACAGATGGAAAGAGAAATAGCGAAAGCAGAAAAAGAAAGAATGCTCGCACTTGAAAGGGCATCTATCGAGAATCAGATGGAGGTCGAGGTGGTTGTATCCCGGCTTAGACCCCGGGATGTACCTACGATGAGAACCCCGCCAAATGGGGGTGACCATGAAGGATGAAAGAAGTACTCAAGGTGATACAATCAGGTAAACCGAGTCAGATGTTAGACAATTAGATCGAAACCAGACTCGATATCCCAAGGTACCTTGTTAAAGGAAGACTATGGGACTCACGCTCCCATCATTTATGCCACACAGCAACAGGCCGCTCTAGCCCTGAGGGTTAGTTTGAAATTATCCAAGTATCATAATACGGGTAGTTCGCGTAGGTTGGAGTACCACTACCATTTTGTGACTTACTTGGGTGGACTCAATAAATCGAACGGCCGACTCAAGCGCGGTAAGGTAATGGTCATAGAGCACCACTTTAATATTAGCTATATCAAAGGAACCGATAAAGTAAAGCCGTTCTAGAACCTGAGTCAAAACCCCATTGAGGGTTATTTCAGCACCTGGTAAGCGTGAAAACATGTTTTCATTTGATTTTCGTGTTAATAGTTATCGTTTAGTTCTTAAAAGAGTAGAAATGTAAGAAAGTAGCTAGTTTTTGTGTAATCGATAAATTAGGGTTTTAATTGTATTGTGAAACATACCTACAGTAGGCTCGCGAGGCCTATTTCGACCCCATGCCTTTTTACGCGCGCGTGTGTGCGACCAAGTATAAAGAAACGTAAGGTAAGAGTTGAGTTGACCCCAGTTAGTCATGATAATCAAGCCGAGGTTCAAAGACATGCAACTTTGCTTATGTTGACTAGGTTGAGTTAGTTGTTTAGTAGTTCACTGCCCTCCCCCCCATTAAGTTCTTCCAAGGGAGGTTTGTAGGGGAATCGACCCTCCTCTACAAAAACTTGGGAAAAACGGGGTCAAATACGGGGGTCAGCAGGCTACGAAGTTCCTGGCATGAGGCCCGGGCTACCAAGAAAAGGGACTAAGATCGAGCCCGTTTCCCGGTGATCACACCGAACGTCAAGTTAACTTGGTTTAAGAACCAAGATCAACGTACTTTTATTAGAGAGACCCATCCTATCCTGGTGCATTCTAAAGCACAGTGATAGGCCTCGCCCTTCAGGAAGACTGGAATTAAGAAGAAGCTCATCCTCGAGCTAGTTCCTGGTTACCAAACCGAACTTTAAGTTAACATGTCCAAGTTCAGCTTATTCTCGACAGAGACCCCCCCCCCCCGTCGCCCTCTATCCTGGTGTATCCCAAAGCACCGAGATAGGCCTCGCCCTTGAGGAAGACTGGAACTAAGAAGAAGCTCATCTTCGAGCTAGTTCTTGGTTATCAAACCGAGCTTTAAGTTAACTTGTCCAAATTCAACTTATTCCCTCCCCCTATCCTGGTGTAGCACAAAACACCGAGATAGTCCTCGTCGTTGAGGAATACCGAAACGAAGAAGAAAAAGCTCCTCCTCGAGCCCGTTTCCCGGTGGTCACCCGAACATCATGTTAACTTGGTTTAACTCACTGGTGCATCCTAAAGCACAGGGATAGTCCACGCCCTTAAAGAAGAACCCCCCCCCCCCCCCCGAGTACACTCCCTCCCGCACTCCCTGAGTCAAAGTATTCAAGCCTTAGCGCCTCGCTAGACAATGCGAACTACTTACTTACCAGAGTAATCCGAAGAGGAGAAAGGAACATTCTTTCACTATCCCGTGGTGATATTCCTTCCTGCCGAAGGCGTGTTGCTCCCCAGCTGCCCCACTCGCCAAAGTCCTTTGTGGCTTTCAAGTTATTCATCCGCCATCTTCATCTGGCCGGTCGGCACTCGCCATCGAGACAATAACATTCCCGAGGTAAAGTAGCTCATTGAGTTCAAGGTTAGACTCAAACCCGTTCCAAGGGGAATCCACAAAGGTATTTGCGGCCGGTAAAGGCCGTTAGCATTTGTTTTTAAATTGAAGTGAGTGGTGGGTCAACCATCACTATAATTTCAAGTAGGTCAAGTTAGAAAGCCTTACTTAAAAATTATTGAAGTCATTATTGTGTATTTAAGTTCGTAATATTTCTGTGGTTCATGTTTAGTTGTTGTTTTTTTTGTTTTAATTAAAGTTTTTGTTTGTTTTAACAAATTATTTTGTATTCTATTCTCGGATCGCTACGTTTGGACAAGGAACCCTTAAAGTTTAAAGAAGTCAATAATCAATATAATAATAATCAATCATATATAGCACTCTTAGAGAGATATAACGTTAATCATGGAGTAGTACGTAAACAACCCATACGTACGAACATCGTGTCATCACTTGGTCCTATCTATACCACGACAGTCTTACAATAAAGATTTTGTCATGTCATCCCCGATGTTTCTTATATCCTGCCTGCTCATCTCTCAAGATCTTATCGACCTTTAACTCTATTATATTCAAAAGAATCTTACTAAAGATTTTTGAAATAATAGGCGACAAATTAATACCTCTCCAATTTCCACAATCACTCAGATCTCACCTTTTTAGAATTTTTATAATCACCCCTTTTTTCCACTCTTATGGCACCTCACCACTATTCCACACTTCATTGAAAAACTTCACTAAAACCTTAGGCATCTCAACATGCTCAATCTTAAACATCTCTGGAGGTATCTCGTCTATTCCGGGAGCTTTATTATTCTTCAAATCTTTTATTGCCTTCTCGACTTCATCCGGTTAGTCATATTTGTCCGGTACCATATTTAATTCATTCTCTGCTGGCAAAATTTGCTCTTCATCAGGTAGGATTGGTCTAAATAAATAAACCAGTAAACTAAAGTTTTGACACGTGCAAAATAAGAGAATGATCATTCACGAAATTGTTTAGCAAGCAAATACGATAGAAAAAAAGCAAGTTAAATGAAACATAAATGGTATACAGAGGCATGCATTCAATATATTTTTTAAAGATTTCATATCATACAATGGTATATTAAAGAAATTATACTAAATAAACTAACAAATAAAATATTGATACTTTAAAAATAAGACAACGATTATTCACAGAATTACTTCGCAAGCAAATACACTAGAAACAAAGCATGATTTGACAAAGATAAAACTTAAAACACTTAATATGAGGTGTTGAAGCCTTTGTTTTCTATTACTTCGGTGCAACAACGACCACAGGACATCACCAGTTTCTTGCAAAATTCTGGTGTTATTTTGTTCCATTCTTGCTCACTTTTCGTCCATAAATCATTCACAGTTGAAGGCTGCTGGTCTCGAACTTTGTCTCAAATCATCTCTCAGAAATTCTCAATTGGGTTCATGTTCGGGCTCTAAGCAGGCCACTTCATTACTATGACATCATCTTGCTCGAATTAGTATTTTACTCGCTTTAAAGTATGGTATGGCGCGTTGTCTTGCAGAAATATTGTGGGCTGTTTCAGAGCTGCTCGGAGTGAAGGTCTAACATGTTATACGAGATTTAAGTACACGTTCGCATTTAAGGTTCAAATTATTTCACCAAGCGGCCAAACTTCTTCAGACGAAGATATCCCCAATACAATGAAGCTTGGCAGACTTTTTAACACATTTAGGATTAATTCTGTCACCTGCAGCGCGTCTAACTAAGCGTGTGCCATCTGGTCCAATTTAATTAATTTATTTTCGTCACTAAAATGAATTTTCCCCGAAACTTCATCTCCGCAAACAACATGAGCTTTAGCATGTTCGAGTCTCATCTTCTGGTTTTTCTTCCTGATGAGTGAGGCGAGGGGGGGGGGGAAACGGCTCACTTCTTTGCCACTATTGTTCTTTATTTTTCGACAAATTCCTGATGCAGTTTGGAAACGATTCTTTATATACAAGTGCTTAATAGCTCTATCGCCTTGGTAGGCCTAGAGGGCATATTCATTCAATTGAATTGCCGTGGACTCCGGGCCAACTGGGAGGAGTTACGGAGGCTCGTTTTCCCCCGTTCCCAGTTAGCTATCTTTTTGCAGGAGACCATGCTGGGCGCATGATCCCTGCCCACCCTCCCGGGGTATAAGGGTTTTGCGACCACACCACCACGAGATGGGGGCCGGGCGGGAGGATATGGGATTTAAACCCGGCATGATGACTCCTTTCTTCTCTTCGCTTTAGATACCTCCTTTCAAGCAGTAGCTGTGCAGCTGCACCTTGATAGGAGGTATACTGTTATTTTCGCATATATTCCACCGCCAGCCGACTTCGACGAGGGGGACTTGCGCAGTGTCGTGGTACGGTCGCCGAGTCCCTATCACTTGCTCGGATATCTAAACGGTAGACACTCCCTCTGGGAAGACTACTCTATTGATCCCCGGGGTCAAGCTTAAGATGGTTGTAATAAATGTGGATGAGTTTACGCATCACTGCCCGAGAACTGCTTCATTTTCCTGCCTCGATCTATCTTTGTGATCTCCGGATGCACGGCCCGATTTTGATTGGGGGGTGATCGATGACCTCCATGGTAGTGATCACTTTCCTATTCAAATATCATTATTTGAGCCAGTGCCGCCCGAGAGCCCGTCCCGGTGGTGCTTGCCGCGGGCGCGGTGGTCTGTATTTCAGGAAATAACTGAATTCTTTATCTAGGTCGAGGAATTTAGGTCGGTATATGAGGCCGTTAAGTTCTTCTCAAGCAACCTCATCGCCGTGGGCCTGGCTACTATTCCTAGAAGATCTGGGCGTTTTGCACGCCGACCATCCCCGTGGTGGTCAGCTGAGTGTGAGACGGCCCTCAAGCAGAAGCGCTATTGCCTACATGCGCTATAAGCGCCGCCCGAATAATTTCACTGTCGATGAATTTCACCAGGCTAGGTTCCGGTATATTTCGAAGCACGCCCGCAGCTCTTATTTCTGGACAGCGGAGGCCATCTGTTTTCTGCACAGTGAGGAATCAGCAAGATCGACTATACGTCGGATGCTCTGCTCTGACTATAACATGCCGTCTGCGAGGCCTTCCTTCGTCGACAGCACTAGGCCATGGTGTTTTTCGATCTAGAGAAGGCCTATGATACCGCATGGCGATAGGATATCATGGAGACTCTCTACACGATAGGGGTGAGGGGACGCCTCCCAATCTTTATATCTGAATTTTTGCGAGATCATCGATTGCGCGTACGGGTGGGGGGAGCCCTCTCCGGCCCAATGGAGCAGGAAGAGGGTGTTTTGCAGGGAAGTGCCCTCAGTGCCACAGTCTTTGCCCTCAGCATCAACAGGATCACCTCGATGCTGCCGAAAGATGTTCTCACCACGCTTTACGTGAACGACCTTTCGATCTCCTTTAGCGTGGTACAGATGCCAACATTGGAGCGTCGACTCTAACAGGCATTGAACCGCGTCTCTCGCTATGCCGAAGCGCACAGGTTTTAGTTTCTCTTGGCCAAAACTAAGGTGGTGCTCTTCTGCCGCCATTCACGGCTCCACTCTGGACCAGACTTGTTTCTTAATGGGATACGCCTGGAAGTGGTTGAATTGCACTGTTTCCTTGGTCTTGTATTCGACCGACGCCTTACCTGGGAGTCTTATATTCGCAGCCGTAAGGTCTCTTGTACCAGCGCCATGGATATTCTATTTTCCGTGACGTTCAGCGCTTGGGGCGCTGATAGGGATACTGCCTTACTTTTTCATTGATCCCTTGTTCGTTTCAAGCTTGACTACGGATGCCGAGCGTGTATTGCGGAAGGTGGACTCGAGCCACCACACTGGCCTTCGCCTGGCGACCGGTGCCTTCCGCACTTCCTCCATTGAGAGCCTACTAGTCGATGCTGGGGAGATGCCACTCGCTCTACGCCGTGCACAGTGTATTATTCGACTGTACGCGCAAGCCCGGCGCCTCCCTCAGTCGCCACCAGCTCTCACTGCATCTGCAGCTGATTTCTACAGTGTCTATGACGCTGAGAGATGCCAGATCTACCCTAAGCCCTTTGGGTTTAGAGGCTAGGAAACTCCTTCGAGAGCTAGGTATAGCTCTCAAGCAGTGGCGCCCCTGGTTCTGCCTAGGAGGCCATCTTAGATGGTGCCACATATGGCTATTTGTCTCCACGCCTCTGCTCCCAAAGCTTCTACAGGGCCAGGAGTATTGCTCTCGACCTCTTTGGAGCACACCTTGTTTCTCGCTCGAACTGTGCCAGTGTATACGGATGGCTCCAAGTCCCAAGAGGGGGTCGGCTTCCACGCCGTATCCCCTCTCTTTGAACTCCTTCGAGAGGTAGATATAGCTCTCGGGCCGGTGGCGCCCCTGGTTCTGCCCAGGATGCCACCCTGGAGGGTACCACATTTGGCTATTTGTCGCCACGACTCTGCTCCCAAAGCTTGTACTGCGCCGGGAGTATTGCGTTCGACCTTTTTGGAGCACATATCGTGTCACGCTGGAACCGTGCCAGTGTATACGGATGGCTCCAAGTCCCAAGAGGGGGTCGGCTTCCACGCCATATCCCCTCTGTTTGAAGTGAATGGGGCTCTGCCAGGTAATGCGTCTGTCTTTACAGCTGAGCTAGTGGCAATACACCACTCAGTACGGTAGATTACGCGACGTGCCCAGTTCGGAGACCGGATTGTGATCTATAGTGACTCACAACGCGCCCTGAGTGCTCTTCGGGCATTGGAATGTCCGCATCGTCTGGTTTGCGATATCCTGACGCTACGGTTTTAGCAAGCCGGGCTAATGTCTAGATTATCTTCTCTTTGGTTTCTAGACATATAGGAATTGCGGAGAATGAGCGCGGTGATGAGGGCGCCAAAGAGTCTGCGAGGTCTCTGCGACTGGACCAGCGTTTCTCTCTTGCTCACACTGACTACATGGCAGAAATAAGGACAGCTCTTCGGGCTGCTTGGCAAAGAAGATGGAAGACGGGTGAAGGGAACTTAAAGTTGCATGCTATTGCGCCTCACCTTTTCCCATGGACCTAGCCCCCATTGACGCGAAGGCTTCATGTTGCCTTCTGTCACCTCTGAATCGGGCACGCTCGTGTGACGCATTGCCATTTGATGGAGCGCTCGCCTGCGCCCTATTGTGACGACTGCGTAGCCCCCCCTCCTGACTGTTCGGCACATTCTTGTCGAATGTCCCAGTCTGGGTGATCTTCGCGCACGTTACCTGTCCCGTTACCGGGATGGGCCGGGTCGCCACCGCCTGTCCTTGTACTCGTGACGCATTCGTGCACACCAACCTGTAAACTTTTAGACTTTTTGGAGGAGGCCAGCCCTCTCCTCTTATTTAATATTTGATTATGTATCGCGTTCTTCTTTGCCGGGAGGGGGGGGGCCTCCCCCGTCGACGGAGCTCACTCTATAATTTTTCAACTTGTTTGTTTTTCTTGTTTTATTTTTTCTGTTTGTATTTTTTTCTTTTTTTATTTGGCTTTTAATATAGCCTAGATTTAGGCTAGGTTGAGTACTGTGACTTATGCCCTAGAAGGCAGTCGCCAGATGAGATATTTAAAAAAAGAAAATCTATCGCCTCGGACGGTGGTTATGCGGGATAGACCGACTTTTGCATGAGACATAATTTTTCTTTTGATTGTATATAGCTTCAGGACGCACGAAGTTACTCTTACACCTTGCTACCTCTCTTGAAATTGCAAATAGAGTCCTCCCCAAAGTCTTCAATCGAACAATTCTCTGACGGAGCATTTCTCCATTTCTTTTAAGTTTCATCGTTGTCAAATCTTGCTTTGTTTCTAGTGTATTGGTTTTCTAAGCATTTCTGTGAATGATCGCTTTCTTATTTTGCACGTGTCCTTCTTTTATTTTTTTTTTAGTTTATTTAGTATAATTTCTTGAATATACGATTGTACCATCTGAAATCTTCATAAAATATATTAAATGCTGCAGTCTGAAAGGGATCCTTCATAGAGAAGCGCCCAAGAGCTTTTTCTTCTCGGTGGGTGGCTATGCGAGGTCGACCGACATTTGCACGAGATTTATAGCTTTTTTTCCATTATATAACTTTAGTACTTGCGAAATTACACTCTTGGACCTTCCTACCTGTTGAAATCGCAGAAAGCGTCCTCTCCGGACTTTTAACCCTGGACAGGTAACATCAAATTGGCGTTACGATTTAGGTAATGTGGTTGCAGATATGCAATCTTTTTATTTCAAGATGTTTAGCATTTATCTAAGACTACAATGAAAAGGTTAAAGAAAACAAGAATAAAAATGATAATTTACTTACAATTTAATATAAAAATATGTATAGATTTGTAAAAATACTCAAATATTATACGCTGGCATGTCGACATGGAGCGAATTGAGCAAATTTGATGGACTAGTCTTGAACGGTAGTCCTTGGCCTTGAATTTGAGCCCTCAAGAATCAAAATCTATTGAAAAGAAAAAAGTTGTAAAGCGTAAAATATTGGGTAATTTTTTTTGTGAAAAAAATCATAAATTTTTTTACGTTAAAACAAAACTTTATTAAAAATACTAGAATGTAATAGATTTCAATGAAACTCACCACAACCTTTCTTCTATGATTAAAGTTTATTATAAACTCCAAAACAAGTATTTAAAAAGCAAAAAAATGGCATTTTACTGATGGCACCCAAAAGTGGGGCCGTGGACGCTGAAGGAGGTGGGGCTCTGGATGCTGAAGGAGGTGGGCGGTGGACGCTGAAGGAGGGCAGTGGACGCTGGAGGAAGTGGGGTCGGGGACGCTGGAGGAGGTGTGGTCGTGGACGTTTAAGGTACATCCATAGGAGGTTGTGGCACTTGGTCAGGGTCATCGATATGCGTTTTCCTTCCACATCGTCCACATCCTCCCCCCCTCTTGCTCTTCCCAATTGACATCATGAGTGTCAAGAAAATCCCTATCAACCTCCACCTCGGCATCAAGGAGTCTCTCAGTGTCACTTTGGTCATCGGCATCGTCAAATAGGACACTATGGTTCTCTTCAAGGGTCACCCTTCCTTATGCCATGACAAAACCTAAAATATTTTAGGAAAATAATAAAAAATGGTGTTTAGGCAGAATAGCCGAATCATCAACACAATTGTAACAACAATCAAAAAATAAAAATTCCATACGATAAAGAAACTGCAAGCATAAATGCAAAAACTTTGCAATTACACTTCTCAGTACCCACCCGGTAACCACGTTGCTAATGTGCAACACAAAAAATTTGTGTCGTCGAAAATCGAGTAAAAGGTGCGCAGCTGCAGTGACACAGGTCTAGTCTTCATCGAAGCTCGTCTAGAACTAACGGCTCTATGTAAAACAGATCATCCAGAGGCATCGCATGGATGCGCAAAGGGTAAAAACTAGGTTTTGTGCGCCGCTTGGTGCGCTTACGCACCAATTCTCTGGTCGAGCTCAGAAGTCACTTTCACGTGTCGTGGTATTATAGGGGTGTACCGAAGGTTACCAGTTGTGGGTGATTGGGGTTACCTTTTGGAGGTGATTGAGGGCCAGTTACTGGGATCAAGCTTTTTCAATGGAATGTAGCGCGTTTGGGGGTAATTAGTTACTGAGCGCTAATCTTGGGCTCACTCCAATTGGGGAAGATTATCTTCTCGTTTGATTTTAGCGTTGTAAGCTGGGTAAGAGGACCGGCTGATTACCAGTAGGAAAAAGAAATCCCGGAAGGTGGATTTAAGGATTCTTTATTGGATGGATACTCGGTAAGCTAGGCGCAATGAATTAGTTTATGCGTATGTAGGGTATTTGTGATTGGCCTATTAATGTTTGGGTCTACTTTGGCCTACGCTTCCTCGAAACTTGTTTTTACTGATCTTCCTGTTCCTACTCTTTTACTCTCTCTGGAGGGCTACTTCAGATGGTATTTAATGTGTCGAAAAGTGTAGGCGTGGGCCGTGGTCCACTGTTAGCCAATCGGGTGGTTTGGGCGGAGCTTACTCGAATCGAAGGGGATAGTGAGAAGGTGAGCATGGGCTTTTGATTCAGGCCTCTGATAGATAAGTTTATCTTAGGAACAGAGATAAATTTAGGAAATAAGATTTAGTGTTTCACTGCTCTGTGAGAGTAAATAAAAGCCAGCGTCTTCACTGCTTCTCAGCTTGGTGTGTTTTGATAAGTAACAAGTAACAAGGAGTAATAAGGAAAGGAAGTACTCTAGGAGACCTTACGGTCCATTCAAAGAGGGTACCTTTGGACTAGCAATCGAGCAGGCACATGGCTGCTCAATTGTTTTGCGTCCCTAAACGGCCAATTTTCAAGACTTTGTCTAGTCTTGACTTAAACTGGTCAACAGATTCACTGTTGACAACTTCCACTGGAAGTGCGTTCCACTTACCGCAGATACTTTAAGTGAAAATATTTCCACACAGATTGCGGTTGTAACGCTTCAGTTCAAGTTTGAAGCCGTGATTGCGCGTTCTGTTCTCACTCAGTGTGAAAATATCCCGGTAGTCAACATTGTCAAACCCTGGAAGTATTTTGAAAACTTCGATGAGCTTATCACACAGTCTACTGGTTTCCAGGGAGAACAGATCTAATTCCATTAGTCTATCCTCATAACTTTTATATCGGATAGAGGGGATCAGCTTGGTTGCCCTGGCTTGTACGCGTTCCAATCTCGCGATATCCTTTCGAAATGAAGGACTCCAAAATTGTACGGCATACTCTAGGTGCGGCCGAACGAGGGAGTTGTACAGACAAAGTACTATCTCCTTGTTACGGTATCCAAACTGGCGCATTATGTAGCCTAACATCCTTTGGGCTTTCTTCTCTGCTTCGATACACTGTTTTGAGAACTTGAGCTCACTCGTGATAGTTACACCCAAGTCCTTCTCACTGTCAGTGGATTCAATAGCAGTGCCCTTAAGGATATACTGAGATTGAAGGTTTCTGTGGCCGATATGCATCACTTTGCATTTGTTCACGTTAAAAGGCATTTGCCACGTGTCTGACTACTCCCCAATCTTCCCAAGATCTTCCTGCAGGCAGGCAGTATTTCCATCCTTTGCAACGTTCATACCAAGCTTGGTATCGTCGGCAAATTTGGAAATCTTGGCAGCCATGTCACCGTCCATATCGTTGACGTAGATGATGAATAGTAGTGATCCCAGGACAGAACCTTGAGGCACCCTGCTAGTAACGGGCACCCACTCAGAAGACTGTCCATTTACCACCACCCGTTGCCGTTTGCCACTTAGCCAGTTCTCGATCCAGCCGGATACTTTTCGCTCTATGCCCAGCGCTCGCACTTTCCGGAGAAGGCGGCGGTGTGGTACCTTATCAAAGGCTTTCTCAAAGTCTAAGTACACCACATCCACCACCTTGTCCCGATCGTGCTCACTGAACACGAAGTCGAAGAATTCCACAAGGTTCGTCAGGCATGACTGTTGCCTTCGGAAGCCGTGCTGGGAACTCCTCAGTAGCAGCTTTGACTCTAAATACGACGTAATTTTGTCCACCATCATGCTTTCCATGAGTTTACCGACTATGGAAGTCAGACTGATAGGTCGGTAGTTTGACGGTTGGCTACGGTCTCCTTTCTTGATGATAGGAGTCACCTCCGCTTCACGCCAGTCTCTAGAAACGCATTCGGTCCGAAACGACATGTTGAAGATTGCGGTCAGGTGTCGTGACACTTGATCGCGCACTTCTTTCAACACTTTAGGTAGAAACCCATCCGGGCCAGGGGACTTATTCGTTATTAGGTCACTGATCTTCCTTTTTATTTCCCCTTCGGTGAAGTCCATATCCTCCAGCTTTTCCCCCGAGTAGGAATCCAATGGCTGGGGGATGGGACCACACTCTTCAGTAAACACTGAAGAGAAGTAGTCGTTGAGGAGGTATGCATTTTCTGCATCTAAGTGTTTTAATGCCCCCTCCTCATTTCTCAAAGGGCCAATCGTTCGACGGATTGGTTTACGGCTGTTCACATATCCAAAGAGCTCCTTGGGATTCTCTTTACAGAGTCTCGCCACTCGGAGTTCCTCAGACCCCTTGGCCACTCTTATGCTGGACTTCACTTTCCTGGCTAGCCTTCGGTATTCGTCAAAGTCACCCGAGATCTTCGATTGCCGGTACACAGTTCTTTTCTTCCTAAGTAGTTGGCCGATTTCTCAATTAAACCACTTTGGTTGAACAGAAGACCGACGGGGACATTTCAGAGGGATGAAACGCGATTGAAGACTCATGAATGTGGTTTTGAAACTGTTCCACGAGTCTTCAACAACATCGCACACTTCTAGCCTTGCGTCAGTCAGTCCAGCACGAAAACCTGCAAAGTCTGCTCTTTTCAAATCGAGTTTCCTCGATTTACTAGTTTCAGGCCCTGCCTTCGGGACTTTGACTACAAATCTAATTAGTCGGTGGTCACTCCCACCGAGCTCTTCGCCAACAGAGAGGTCCTCAACGATGTCATTCTCAGAGGTGAAAACCAAGTCGAGGATATTGTCTCCTCTCGTTGGCTCTCTCACCCATTGAGTGAGGAACTCGTTGTTCGCGAACTCCAGGAGTAGTGCGTTCTCGCCACAGGGTTCTCTGGTTTCCCAGTCAACTTGTGTGTTGAAATCACCCATGACGATACACACTCTGTCTTCGACAAGTTCTCCTAGTAGCTGGTACAGATCTCTGTCCTTTTCAATGAGTTGGGCAGGAGGTCTATAAAGCACCAGGGTTCTTTATTTGGCAGGACCTATCTCTAGGTCAACATCTAGTAGTTCATGGTCGGATACAATGTTGCAATCCGTCGAGTTGAGAGTATCCTTGACATACAACATCACACCGCCACCCTTTCTGTCTGGCCTATCTTTCAGGAAGAGCTGGTAACCGGGAATCGTGAATTCACCTTCAAAATCTCGGCTTGAGGTTTTTATCACGACTCCGTTATGGCAACCATCTCCGGTTCTTCTGTTGCTAAGAAGCCACGAAGTTCTAGAAACTTGTTTCTGATAGACCTCGCACTAAACAGAAGAACTTTGAGGGAGTCCCCGACTCTAGGACTCCCTACGCTCTTCCGTTTCCCGCTTTGTTTCTCTGTGGCGGGGTCACTCCCCTCTTTGTGACCTCAGAAAAGGTAGTACCTGGATTAACACGGGTGTACTGGCGTACGTCCTCCTTTACTCGGGGCCTGACACTTCTTTGGGTCCGCTCCACAAACATCTTGGATTATGTTTACGAGTACAGCTTTCTCTTTAAAGGAAAGATGCACTCCGTCCCTTTTATACAGGTCGTTTCTCCCGTAAAAGGTGCGGTAGGGGTCTACAAATAAGACTCCTTCTGCCGTGCAGAGATCCGCCAACCGTCGGTTTACTGCGACGTTTCTCTCGTGAGCGGCTCGGCATGGACCTCTTCTCGGAAGCATCCCTACCACGACACGTTTTCGGGTTTTAAGCTCAATGTCATCCACGGCTCCCATCACCGTCTGGATGGTCTTGCCACTAAGGATAACCTCCCCATCTCTGAGGTAGAGGTCGTTGCCACTTACCATCAGAGCGACAACTGAATTCTCGGAAATCTGAGCTTTCTCTGCATCTACTCTGATGTTGTGGTTACCCTGTTCTGGCAGGCAGCTTACTTTCACGCAAGTGCGAAGGCGGGCCGCTAGCAGCGGCTGCAGATCCCGTGTTTGCGAGTCACCAATGAGGGTAACCTTCGGACACTTGGTCTCTGAAGACGGGGTTTTTCCTTGTGGAAGAGGCCACTCCTTTTCCTCTTTACTCTCCCAATTCTTATCTTTATTTTTCTTATTCCCTCTTTTCTTCTTGTTTATGGGGTTTTCTTCTATTTTTGGTTCTTCTTCTTTTGTTTCAACTCTATTCTTTTTCTTATATTTCTTCTTTTTCTCTTTTTCCCCTGCCTCAGCTGTCTTAACGTCGGATGATGACGAAATCTCCGCTTGGGTAAGAACTATGGCACCAGAAGATTCCAACACATCAGTGGGCGATGCCTCTTCTAGGCATCGAATATGAGCTGCGTGAAAGGCTTCGAATTTCTCCACCTTTCTCTCAAGAATTTGAGCTCTCTCCTCTGAGGCTGTTATAGGTCTTTTAATTTCTCCACCTCTCGCGTCAATATGCAAGTAGTGCAGATACTTTCAGGGCTGCATTTTGAGAGCAGCCCTCCGGAAAGTCAACGCAGCACTTTCCTAACTGGCATGCTGCACACTTATGTTTTAGACGAACGGGTCCTCTTTTGCTTCTCATTTTGAGCGCTTTATCTTTCTCTGAAAACTCGTGACTAATCAATGATAAAAAGGGGGGTTAGTGAGTTCTCCCCGCGTGAGTCGCTCCCGCCTATCCATCGGAGAGGTTTCAGGTCTTTCAGAAGGCACGCTCCATGTGCTGCTGTTAGTCCGACCGAGTCGTCAAACCTCGGCGTGCCGTGGCTCCCAACCAAGCAGCACTGACGTCCCCGAAGGGGCCATCGATTTCTCACCAGGTGAACAACGGAGCGCGCCCCGTACTGAACTCCTACTAGTTCCCTTCACGACGGCCAGGATCTCGGAGCAGCGTTCAATGGATATCCCGCCACACCAAGAGACTCGACCCGAGGCTTTTTATTGGCCTGGCAACCAACTTGGGAACAAAGGGCCGTTACCTCAGACCGATGCTACCAGAGGCACCCGTCAACAGGCACTGGGAACGGTCAATAATTACGCGCCAGGGAAGGGGTTAACGGGGCAATACCCTCATCCCATTCATCGTGCCCCAACGCCTAGGACACCTCTAGTCCTAGTCTCTTGCCACTAGTGAGCGTCATTTGGCGTTGTTAATAGAGGTTCTCTTCTGACGCGTGAGGTAGCTGCCAGGTCCCTATATGTAGATAGAGGAAAAAAAGGGAATGAGTGACATGATAGGAGTAGGCTTTTTTTGTTTTTTTCTCTTTTTGTATAAGTGGGAGAGATAGAATAAAAGTAAAAAGGGGAAGGATAGAGTAGAAAAAGAAATGAATGACGCACTTAGTCTGGAACCTCGTTTCCGACCAAATTGACAATGGAAGCCCTACCAGGGGTACCCAGAAGAGGTACCCCCCCCCCGACATAGCTCGAAAAGTCAAAGGTACATACAATTTTCTTTGTTAGTTTATTTAGGTAGAATTTCTTGAATAAACGATTGTATCATATGAAACTTCAAAAATATATTAAGTGCTTGCCTTTACGTACCATGGGAGTTTCATTTACCTTCCTATCATATTTTAAAAATATTTCTTTTGCTCGGTAGTGTACACAAACACAGATATATATATATATATATATATATTATATATATATATATATATATATATATATATATATATATATATATATGCAGGTACTATTAATGTTCACAGCTGTGGCAGCGTTATTAATTTCACTTTGTTTTTTAACGGGGTCTTCGAAGCGAGCAAAAATATCCGCGAATGACATTCTTTCGACCGTATTAGGTCATCTTCAGGGTAATGAACTACTGAAATAAACATTGGACATATAAACACAGAAAAATTTAGATTAGTCGGAGAAAAGTGAGAGGGTATAGTGGTGAAAGGGGTTTGAAAATTAGAGTAAAGATAAGTTTAGTATGAGTTTGAAAGTTTTCTGTTCCCTGGTGGAAGGGTATCTCCAGCAAAAAGTAGGTATAACGTATAGAGTGGCATAGTAAGTTAGTTGTTTAAGATCCCTGGACATAGGGTATCACTGACATTGTATAAATGTATACTTAGGGTTTTTGATGTCGAAGTTGGTTGGCATTCAGGTTGAGTGTGAGCTCGTCACTACGGTAAGTCAAATTTAGGATATTTTGGTCGTAATTCGGGTTGTTATTTTAAGTTTTTTTATGTCAATATGGGTTAGGTGTCATGTTTCAATAAGATTTTCTTCGTTTTATGGCTGGCCTTAGATACTACGCTCGCACTGTAGCGTAGTTGTATTTGGTAGGTGCCCGTTTTACTCTCTCTCAAATTTAGCTCCGAGAGGGGGACCTAGTGGGGTTTTCCCTTTCCCAGATCTTTTCTTTCGATACGCGGAGTCCGAGAGAACAATGTAAGTGTCTTTTGAGAATTTGATGAGTCCTCGGAAAAGAGCCTGTTTAACTAGATCTTCTGGTATGTCGGCCGTGTAGTCTCATTCGTACTGTCCGGCCCTTAGGCCATCAACAAAATCATCTTGGCCCGCCTCGTCCGGAAACTGGTTCCCTTCGGCAGCATATGCCCTGAGGTTCCCGGGTTTTCGATGACGAGGACCTACTTGGTCGACGTGACTGCGAGGCTTTTTGAGGTTGAGGCGTATTCTCCACCTTCTTGGACCTTACAGCCTGAGCTTCCTCCCGATCGACTCGTGAAACTGTTTGAGTTTTCTCTGGTGTGCGTGTGTTTGTTTGGAGCATTCTGATGGGCAGCGATAGCCTCGACTCGAGGATCCCGTTCAAGGGCATTACTCGAACTCTGGGCTTTTTGACCGCTCTTCTCGTTCTGTGGTTGGAGATTTAGTCTAAGAACTTCATTCAACGGAGGCTTTGGAGGAAACCACATTTCATCCATACCGTATTTTACGAGCATGGTATTCAACTCCTTCGCGAAGGTACCAGGCCGGGTTAGGCTAGCAATATGTGCATAGTAAATGCAACACACTATTTTGATTCATATTTCGTTCTCGATTTGCAGTATAGTAGGTTGTGGGGCTACACTACTTTCTGCGACCGCTGCCTTACCAACCTTTGCGTAGGTGGCGTTAACTTTCATCTTTTCCTCTTTTCTTTTGCTGTTTTGATTTATTCCTTTTTGATGGGCCACACCCATAGCAATAGTCTTACGTGGGCCATCACAATTAAGGCATTTCTGGATTTTACTGTTGCAGTCACGCCAGGAATGGCCTTGTCGGGCGCAGACAGAGCAGAATACAATATCAGAGTTAGAACAAGTGGCAGTGTTGTGTTCGTTGTACCTGTAGCACCAGAAGCACATTTGTAGGTAAACGAATTCCTCACGTTCAATCTGCTCGGGGCAGCCACGAACGTTAAAAAGGAAGAAGCCAGTTTCTTTTGCTTTGATTGCCATAGTTGTTTCTGTGAAGACTACTTTAAATCCGTGGGTGTAGCTTTTGAATTTTACCACTTCAGCTACTTTCGCCCACGAGTGATTCCGAAGAATCTCCTCCGTTATCTCGTCTGTAGAGTGTTCTCCAACCTCAGGGGTCGAGGCGGCGGCAGATAATGCCCTTATGGGAGCGTATTTGTGGAGGTATTTGTTGTTTGAGATTGATTTTGAGTAGGGCTTCCATGGCACGCGAGGAAGTGAGGACTTCAGTGTCCACCTCTCTTGAACAGATAGCCGAGTATCCATTGGGGATGTCGATGAGGCGTACAAGACAATGACGCCACTGGCTGTAGCTGATCATCCCAGCACCAAGAGGATGTTCTACCTATTCCAGCCCACCTCCAGGAGGACTGTAGGCAGGGACATTGACAAGCTGATGGAAAGGGGGAGGACTCAGCTGGTCAACCTGCTCTTCCACCAGAAGTGGGTGGCCACTACTGCCGAAAGCTGGACCGCCCAGAACAGGGCCTTCTTGGGGATGCCAATCACCTGGATTAACAGGGAGACCCTCAAGAGGCCCCATGCAACTCTGGCGTGCAAGGAGGTGAAAGTAAGAAAATTAAAAAGTTAAATTTTGTCATTCTTTACCTTAGGCACTAAAGGCTATAATTACCTATGCGGTATAAATTTAATTTATAAACAAAATCAATAATTATTGTCTTCAGGAGAGGCAGACGCACGAACTTCTGGGGAAACTCATCACAGAGATTCACAAACACTATAGCATCCATGGTAAGGTCGCGGCCACCACCACGGACAATGGCGCCAACTATGGGCCGCCTTCAACGCCATTGGCGAAGCCAACCAGGACTAGGAGGACCTTCTTGTGAACCCTGAGGACCCTGATCCGCAGGTTGTGGATCTCCAGCTGCGCATGAAGGCTGAGGCGGACAACCCAAGTCTGCCGCCTCACCACCGCTGCAGGTACTAACAATAGCAGCATCGAGCGCTAATATATTAAGAAATAAAGATTGAAGTAATTTAACTAATCTTTGAATTTATTTAATATTTAAATATATTATTGTTTCAGCGCCCACACAGTCAATTTGTTGGCGACAACAGATGTTAGGCATGTCCAGGGCTGGAGCAAAGGGGGTCAGAGTGGAGGAGGACCTCAGCCAAGGAACCTCCAAAACAATTCCCCAGTGGCGGCCAACCAGATCAAGGAGGTCGACAAAAGAAAACTGAAGACTCTAGTGGCGACTTGGTACTATTATAAAATTTAAATTTAGCATAAGAAATTGTTGACGATTATATAAAATTGGATTTTGTAAGTTTCTGATAGTTTATTTAAATAAAATATTTCTACAGATGGAACTCCCTCTATGATTCCGTGGTGGTCTTGCTGGAAGTCCTGAGTGTTGGTGACCAGCTGGATGCCATCAACACCATCCTGCTCAACCAGCTCAAGGGGAGTTCTCCCATCACAGAGGTGGACATCCAGGTAAGCATAAAGTAGCGCTCTAATAGCGATCGCTATTTTAATATTTTTAGTTAGAAATGAAATTGCTCTAAATTTAATTATATATAATTAATGTTCATTTTTCAGGTCCTCAAAGAGTACAAGCTGGTGATGCAGCCTGTGGCCTGGTCAACCAGCAGCACGATGTGAGGGAGGTCCTGAGGAAGTGAATAGAGGAGTGGTTGCCCTCTAAAGGCGAGCTGGCCTGGTCCCTCTTTCCCTACCAGCACAAGGAGGTGTGGGTGGACTTATTCATTAAGTACAACACACCCCTCCCCAGCTCTGCAGTTGTGGAGAGGCTATTCAGCAAGGCCGGGAATGTCTTCAGGGCCAAGAGGTCCTCCCTGGATGAGATCAACTTCGAGGAGCTTGTATTCCTCAAAGGAAACATGGAGGAGGATGACCTGTAGATATTAGTTTAGGCTGTGTTTTAACTAAAAAATAAAAAAATAATACATATGGTTTTCTGCCTAATAAAAACATGTTTCTGTTATCGCACTCAAGTTTACTTTGCAATTTAGCGGAGTCGCACCGGAAAAAGTCGAAATTCACAATGGGGAAGGGCGGCCCAAAATAGGGTCGCAAACTCGCAGTCAAACCAGATCCGGCGGCAAAGTCGCGCCCAGTTATGATATATATATATATATATATATATATATATATATATATATATATATATATATATATATATATATATATATATATATATATATATGCAGATACACCCACAAAGGAAAAGGACATACATTGCCTTAAATAGTGGAAAGGGAAGATTAGACTACCCACCTCTGAACCCTAATTAGGGGGTACAAAATCCCTAAACATCTTTATTTGAGATTTTATGTATGTAGTGATAATGAGGTCTAGCATGAACAAACCAGGGCTAAGGTTGAAATTTGGGAACGCGTTAATGGAGATACATTCTAATATATTTCTCGAAATATAATTACTCCATTTTATGACTGGTTTGGCACTATTCCAGTTAATGATACTAGTATGCTTAAGATTGTACATATGTACCCCCCCCCGCAGATTGTTCATTGTGATTACGTACATTGGCTATTATTTACATTTCTCTCCTTGTGCCCCGGTTTGTTTTCTTTAAATCCAGTCCTATCTTTATTCCTCAAATCAAACTTATCAGAGGTCCTAAAAAAAATCTGACCATCTGATTTTATAGGGAACTCGAACTAGAAACTGATTTTTGTCATAATGAAGTTAAGCTACATTGTATATATAATTGTTTCTTAATTATCATCATCGTCATCATCATCATCATCACTAACTCTATAATTTAAGAAGGGGATTTTTTTGAGTATTTGAATAATAATTTCATCTTAGTTTGGTTATGACTTATGATTTTTTTAGCAAAGTTATTTCTAATAATTCTTTTATAATTCAAAAAACAAAATGGTGAAGTTTCAGAAGTAAATATAAGTATCGAAATTTTGTGGGGTTTTTTTTAACCCAAAGAATTACAAATAGTATAGTTCAGAAAATTTATTTTTATATATCTTCTTCTATAACTATATTTTAGCTACGTGATATTTTGAAAGGGGAAAAATTTAGTTTAGAGTTTCTTTTTAAAATTATTATAATTGGCGAAGTTCAGAAAATTTCAAAAATTGAACCATGGCTGCTTTTTTTTTAGATTTTAAATTTTAATTTTAGTAGCGAAGCGCAAGCTCCCCCATTTCTCTTAACTGTTTTCCAGAAAAAAAAATAATGACTTTGATGGCTTAATTTTTCCAAAAATCGAGCTTGATCCGTTTTATCTGGTTGTAGGTAATTTTCGTCTCACAGAGATAAAAATAACGACACAAAATAAAGCATGGCAGTAAAATGTAAGTGAAACGAAAATATTAATGAATACGAAGTGTATTTGTCGGAGTTACGGAATATCAAAGAGGAGGTGGGAAAGCGGCTGGTGTGAAAGGCTCAAAATCATTCGTTCACTGTGTCTGCTTCACCGTGAGCCGGTGCAAAAACCCGTCCCAGACTGAATCACTCGCTGTATAGACAGACCGCATTTAGGTCGCTGATCGTCAGTTACCTACCGCCCGCGTAGAGGCAGATGTCAGGAAAACGTCTAACATTCTTATGTTTCATTCAACTATCAGTGAAAATTCGTGCCATTTACATAAAGGAATATTAAAAAATATAAATTCACTTATATTTTACGCGATGGCATCATTTCGTTAAATTAAATGCAGCCAGTGGGTTTTAAAATTAAATATGGAAGTCCAGTTGTTCTATTTTCTTAAATGTGTCAATAAATCTTTAAAAAAA